>JAHZND010002608.1:5135-18996 GCA_027744115.1 Acrocyrtus sp. NNG-2020
CCCCCCAAAAAACTTTTATGATAGTCCCAAGAGCGTTCCCTTTTATAATGGAGATATGAGCGGCTCCCTTTAGTACTGCACACACTACAAACAAATTTCGAGCTGGTCTCTGGAGTGAGTGCATAAAAACTAGTGCTAGACTACACTTTTTATTCTGATAATCATCCTTGTCCTGATAATTGATGGCGATATGAAAAATGCATATGCAGAGGGTTTATTAAATATGTCAATTTTTTGCATGTCCTGCAAAAAATATAAGTTATGGGACATGTTCTTACATGTAATGCTCCAGTTTATTCCATTCACGCTCACAGTCAGCCTACGAGAACTGTGTCTAGCTCGACGAACCCTTGTTTCCTGTCATTTTTAACTACATACTTAATATTTGAATGGGGAGAGAAGACTACAGAGAAAACCGGAAATGCAGTGGCTCTGGAGGGAGAAAGCTGCAAAAAAAATTACATTCACAATTTTAATGGGCAATTGTGCTTAAAAAGCAAAGAACCGCTCATTTCGTACGAGTTCAAACCGAGTTTTTTTTGTGTGGGTAGGTACTTTGTCTCCAAAAAAAGAATAAATAAATAGTCGTGCTTTATTATTACTGTTAAAAAATATATTTGTTATTTTGTAGCTGGTTTTACTCTATTACTGTTTTGGTAAAGTTTTTAAAGTGGAAGGAAAGAGTTTTCTTTCTTCTGCTGCAGTGCAGTGGAAAACTTCCAAATATTTTCTTTATACGATTATACGTACCGTGTATCATTTTTAATGCTTTTGTTTTACCAATAATAAATCTCTGTGAGAAAACTTTAAAAAACGGATAGGCATACGTGTTTGGAGTACCTCTACATTACACTCGCATTTTTGTGTGACCGGGGCAGAGCGATAAACGCAAAAGAGAACAAGAGAAAACTTCCACTTCCAAAGGCATCTACCATCTCCGCATTATTTTTTTGTCCTTTTTCCTCCCTCCAAACAATTTTCACAGAAGTAGAAGTAAAGCCGGATATGAGCCTAAATTATTTCGCATTTTCCTTGTACAACAAAAACTGGATTATTTTAACTTCGCCACAATAAACGGACTCTCTCTCTCTCACAAGCCAAAACTACTTATGGCAATGCTACCAAACAATCCAACCTTGAGATTGGAAACGAGTAGGGATAAAAAAAGCAAACAAGAAAATCCCGAAAAACTGGGAAAACGACTATATAGCCTTTCGCTTCCAAAAGCTAGACAATGGCGAAAATTGTGTTGTGCGGAGATGGGAAAAACGGATATAAAGGCAAACAAATTGGAATAATAGAAATTTTTTTGTGGACTGACGTATATCCCACTTTCCTTTCTCATATTTCCTCTAACTTCCATTCTGTAGGAGAGTGAGAGTGCATTGTGTATTCATCTGTGGGCTACCTCATTATTATCCCAGTGGATGGCAAAAATGGGAAGCCTCACTTAGGGCTATTGTTTGCAAAAAAAGTTTTTTTTAAACTGGGATTACCATCTGACTTTGTTTGGCGACCCAGACGGTTCAACTCCCCGAAAATAAAGAGTTACCTCCGCCGTGTATAAGTTATTCAGAGAGTGCCGAGTGGTGCCAGGAATGTTGGCATTTGACATGCAAAAAATAGAAGTTTCCATGAAAAGCGATAACAACGGTTTCCACTTATTAGTACCAACAGCTTTCCCTTTTTTGTGGAGCTCTTCAAATGTTGCTCATATCAACTCACACAGGAAAAACTTTTTTTTTCTAGGACGTACTATCATCAAGCCCCAAAGCAAACAAACAATTTTTTTCAGCTGCAGTGGAGGAGTCCCTTTCATATTCATAATCCCATCACACTATCCTTTCTTCCTTTGTGCACTCATTCATATCAATATTCCGAAACATTTTGTACCTCCTTTCGTCAGCAGGCCTTATTAGGTGGTCTTCTTCTTCCTCCACCCGCGATCTGTTTATTTTGACTGCAAAGCCGAAACTACCACATCGTACCGTAGTACAGAGTAGCACTGCAAAAATGGAAAGTAAGCGAACGGCTCCAAGTACTCGAGTCCCACTTATTCCACTTGATATCCCACTCACTTCATGCTAGGCGTACAAATTTGCAAAAATAATGCAAAAATACGGTCCCTATCTACTTTCATAAGTATTTGTGTGGAATTCGAGAAAAAAATGTTTTTGCCCGCTTTCTTCTATTTTTTTGTTGAATCGGCATCCCCAGCAGTAGCAGGAGCAACCACCGTTGCGCTGCAAAAAAGGATAAAAAAATGCAAAAGGCACTTTCATCTTTCTCCCCTCCCTTTGCTTTCTCCTACGCTGTACATGCCTGTGTGACCCTTTTTTCTCAATGAAAGGCTTGCAAAAAATGCCTAGACACTAAATATGTGCACTGCATGCCCTACATCCCACACTTTTCTATAAAAAAGTGAGCCGAGGTGGGCTCCACATTTCCACTTGAAGAAGAAAATGTAATTTGCTATTAAATGGAAAGACGTACAAGAATGTGAGTTTTTTTGGAGACTTGCCGTATTCAATCTCCAACTTTCTCCTCTACCGTCAACGTACAATAATCTCTCGGAGGAGCGTACATTCTACATACATTTTAGCTTTTCAGGAAGAGCTAGAAGAAAAGAGAGAAGGAGAAAAGGGAGTGATTCGGAAACTGTGCATATCCTGCCGCGTTCCTCTCTCCCTTTTTTACATAAAAATGCTCATACGTACATTTACCCAGTGCCACACAAAAAAACTTGCTACAAAAAGAAAATCCTCGCAAAACCTATACAGAAAAGATCTTTGCTGTACAACTCACAAAAGGGGCAAATGCTGTGCAAAGGGAAAAGAAAAACTGCAGAGAATGAGAGAGTGAGAGAGTCAGAGGCCCTTATATTTTAAGCACAGTTACTATTTCCCCCTCTTCTATATAGATCATCGCATTCCCGATTAAAGTCTACTCGCCGCTGCTGTAGCAAGTAGCACTCACACACACAAAAATATTTCCAGAATGCTGAGTTAGAGAAAAGGAATTATGCTCCAGCAGGAGAAGATCAGTGAACAAGGAGAAAGCTTCGAGATCGGGTGGAAGCAAGTGGAAAACTCGCAAAAGCCAGAGCTGATATCTTCAGAGCTAGAAAAAATATTCTTTTTCCGTCGTCTCTCCTCTCATCCGCACTCGTATAAGTCGTACAAGCTAAGAAATTGGAGAAAAGGAAAGGTGGTTCAGTTCCCTTCGTTTTTCGAGTGCAACCTTCCAGTAATTACATTTTCGCTAAGAATAAGGCTATACTCGGAGCAGTTTACTTTCACACTTTCTCGAGTGGGCATCCCATTTTCCTAACATTTTTCACACTATTTTTTTTCTTATATGGACAGAACAATCCTACAATAATAATACAAATAATCGTTAGAGTAGGAGAAGGGTTTTTCCAGTTTGCGAGTAAGGAGGCGGTGATTGTGTGGCAAAATATATATTATTCTTCCTTCCCGTTCGTGATTCCCGCTCATTGAAGAAAATAAATTAAATGAAATGAAATCGACAAAAAAGTGATTTTCTCCTACATTAATTCGTCTTCGCTAACAGTTGAAAGGAAAAGTGATTGCATCAAGACGACGGTGGCTGTGGCTGTGTGGTGGCTGCTTAAAGTGGAGCTCCACACACATTTTTTTATTTATTTCCTTCTCGCATGTAACATCCCATCTGGAACCCTGCAAAAGGAAACTTTTACGAGGAGCCGCTCTCCTATATGGAAGGAGCTATATAGTGCTCTCCCACATGCAACTTTAAAGGTTCGTAATTCAATTTAATAAAGTTTTACTTCCAGCCATTTGCAATTTCATCCAGAGAGTTTTGTACTTTTAGTTTTCCTCCCGAGAAACTTTTTCCTCGTTTGATTTTCAGTGTTTTGGCAGTTGCACAATCAAAGCCTTTTTAGATTACTAAGGAAAAGGATAAACATAAATATGCTTATGCATACTTACATATTATGCACCTACATTTTATTGTGCAAAACTTAAGTGCTTCCACACTACCTACCTAGAGTAGGAAAAAGAATAGATATGCGAAAGGAATCCCACTGGCGAACGGCAAAATCTCTCTGGTCCTAATAACACTCCCTTAATTCATTTATAGCATTACCTTCTTTATCCTTTCATTTTACTGTACATAAAACACGTCAACTCTAATTCGGATTTTGAGTTTGTCGTGTGCACAAAGCGGAAATAACTCAAGGCAACACATCAATTGTCATGTCTTATGGCAGAAAGTCAGCTAAAATGAGGGAGCCGAGGTTGACTCGCAGGGTTAAGAAGTCTGCTGAGTATGAGAAATGAGTTGACTGGTGGATGCGCTCCTGCCTCCTGCTCACTACTTTCGCGTGAGTCCAAAGGGAGAATAAGATGATCTTTTTCCTGCCATATCACACTATAGCTCATCTACAACTCTCGGAGAATTTCATATTGTCTAAGACAGTTTCCTACGAAATATAGGCTGACGCCACTTTTATATGATAAAACTCCAACTCCTGTGTCTCTTCTTGTGAGAAAAGGGGAGATGATGATTATGATGGGAGCAAAAAGCGAGCACCGAGGCTAAAAAGCAACTCGTCTCCTATGAAGTCTGCTAATTCCTAGCCAAAGTCGAAAAAAAGTAGTTTTCGTAACGGTATATAATATGATAATTGAGCAAAAGTTCTGCATCCTTTCCGAGAACTAAGCCTTCTTAAATATTAAGTAACTCCCCGCCTCTCTTAAGTTACGACTCCATCTCACAATCCACTTTTGCATTCACATCATCATTCCCCAGTCATTCCTCATCAGTAGTCATCATTACCACTTTCATTCCACTACGATAGAAAAAACTCTCGCAGCTGGCTATGAGGCTAATAGACAGCCACTACTTTATATACATTATTCACTTTTCTAATTACGTGAGAATTACTTTTAATACTAACTACGACTTCGACTGCGGCAGCGCCACGTAATTTCACTTTGTTAAGGTGCACAGCGCGTCGCATACCAATACCAAACATAAGAGCAATATAGCATCATAAGCAAAAATTTATCTGATGCAAGTAAACAGCAGATGCCTTTGCCCAGCCAGAACTGTAATGAATTGGCTCGCATTTTTTTCAGGCAAAAGGAGGTATACTGGCTAGTGGCTTGGCTTTGGCTTGCCTCGCTAGTCGCTAGGTCAGGCAAAAACACAAAAAATTGATTGCATTTTATGAAATAAATGTCGGCTATATATATTCTTTGCAAAAAAATCATATCTCACAATGCAACAGCAGCTCTCTTATAACTCCACGTTTTGCGCTTACGTTAATTTTCTCGAAAGTCATTGGAAATGGCTTATCTTACATTTGATTAACTTCTTACACGTCATATATAGCAAATTCTGTGTGTGTTAGCGATATGTATCTATCCGTTATTACATTTCGCGAAGCTTATCTTACGCTAGAAGGGATTGTGTAACATGTACCATAAACCACTCCAAATTACTCTTTACTCCTCGAGAACAATTATTTCAGGGTATATAAGCTTGCAAGTTTGCAAAAGGCTTTTTGTAGGCCGCAGTTGTGGTGGATATGTTCTTCGTGCCGCATTTGATTTGGCTTGTCGCTCTAGCTAGCATGTAAAAGTTTTCAGACCAAGGAGCTTCATTAAGTGCTGTGCGGATCAATAAATTTTCGAACCTTATCGAGTCTTCTCATCTCTGACATTGGATGGAGGTACACAGCCTAAAAAAGGTCAATGCAATTTTTAGGGAAAATGCCTATTTCACTTTTTTATACAAAAAGGGAAAAAATAGTTTTTATCGTTAGCGAGTGAGTGAAAAACTTGAAAAGGAAATTGCAAAAAGAATTTTCTCAGTAGAAAAAGGTATTCCTATTAGCTGGCAATCAGAGAGACTCAGAAATCAGAAATGGAGTGGTTTTTCTCATCTTCTTAAGTGAAATAGTGACTCTCCTTTGATCGATTCAGATGAAGTACATTACTAGTGCTTTATCAATCTCGCTCTTAGCGTTGTTCGTGGCACGGATAGCACTTTTTTGTCAGAAGTAAATAAACAATGGCTCAACAGCGCTACTCGAAAAAAGATGATACATGTGGGCTATGACGCTACCAGACGTATTTAGGTGGTTTTGCGTGAGAGCTTTTTTTATATTTTTCATTCTTGGCTGAAAATGGATCTTACATGCGGGGTGGCTTCTTACCTCACCCACAAAAGAATAACATTTTTTTAAAGAGTTCCCAGTTTGACAAGATTTTAAGAGGAACAGACCAAAGCTAAAACTTTTCCTTAGCCCAGTTAAAAAATACTTCACCAGATTCTGATGATCAGAATGTAAAAGGAAAATTGCACGGTGGCTTAACTTAATGTGCCGAATTAAGCAGGTCATTATGAATACAAAAGGAAGCAAATAAAAATGAGTAGTTAAAAAAATGTTGGAAATTGGCAGAGAGGCGCATACTGTGCTACAGAATTTTTTTTAGCACTATTATTAACCAACTGCGACGCATCCTTTCAGTTTCAGCCGTAGATGTAAAAAAAAAAGGTGGACAGCGAAGTAAATGAGCGTGAAACGGGGCTTTTAACTGGCACTCACTGTGACTGGCTGTCGATATGAAAAGTTACTGTGATTTTAATTGAGATGCAAGCCTAGCCAAAAAAAAACATGCAGGCAATCCTTCTGAATAGCAAAAATTTGTTTAGAGACACTCCACTCATCTTTTATAAAATGGGATGGAGATGCCCATATTTATGTATTCACATCAATTTTACAGGAATGTGATGAGGATACGTATTACCACTCGTAAATGAAAATCGCCACCTTATCATAATTTAATATCCACATCCACTTGTCTACCACAGTTGAAATGGTTTACGCAAGAAAAAGAAAGCTGCTTACTTCGCTTGCAGAATTATTTATCCATTATCTATCTGACTGAATCAATATGAATGAATTTTTTTTTTGCGTTTTCTTGAGTGGGTACTAAATCTGTAATTATATTGTAATTTCGCAGTATACACACCCATTCATAACAATTTGCAGTGCTCAGCTCAGCATCAAAGTCAACACCGTAAACCAAAACCATATCAAACGCGTACACGTAGTATGCAAGCATCACCTACAATTTTTACAATTTTTTTTCTAAAATAAAAAAAAATAATAAAAAAATACCTCACATAATACATACAAGCATATACCATGTAAAATATGGATTTTGAGGTACAATTGTACATTTTCTGTGTTTTATGTTTTATAAATTTTTTTCTAAAATAAAAAAAATAATAAAAAAATACCTCACATAATACATACAAGCATATACCATGTAAAATATGGATTTTGAGGTACAATTGTACATTTTCTGTGTTTTATGTTTTTATCAACTTCGTAATTAGGTACATAGTTTAGTTGTAGAAGGGAAAAATAGAAAGGACAAGCAAACGGGGTTTTACCATTCTTGTGTCTGTCTTACTTGCTACCTAGCCCGTGATACCGTCAGTCACATCACGTCAAAATAGAATATCTGCTCATAACAGTCATGTAACGTAATTATAGTTCCTCTGTTCTTGCATGCAACAAGCAAACAGTACATTGTTACTAGAAAAAAATATAATTGAACAAAACTAAAAACAAGAATCAAGAATAGTAAACAAAACTACTTCAAGTGGTGAGTAATAAACCCAAACCTCGTCATAAAGTATTCGCTGAATTTTTGCATGCAACTCTGATATAAAAAGTAATTATTGCTGCCTCCTTCAAAAAGATGAATTAGTTTCATCACAGATTAAATCTGCTCTATTAAAATAAATGTGGTATGAGAAATTGAGAAGGAGACGGATTTAAGAGGACTTATTTTAGGAATGCGAGAAGCCACAAGACAGGAAGCAGAAGTAAAGAAACTTGTGTAATTTTTGCACTATTTCTGCAGCCCGAAAGCTGATGGCTTTGGCTCGTGTAGCAAGTGGCAAAAGTGGATGTGGAGTGAGCTGAGAGATTAGTTTTAAAAAAAGGGTGGTGGTGGTGATGGTGGAGTGGCAGTGCCAAATATCATCTGTTCCGTCTGTTTACACAAGCTGATTTCTTCACATGTTTTTTGTTTTGAGTTTTTGAAGGATCACTCTTTTTTTACTCCTGTCCTGTCTTTTTTCTGACTGATGGCTCATGTTATTGAAAAACTTGGGTTGAGTAACATCTGCACAAACTGCCCAGGGACTTTAGCAGTGCACTCTTCTGCCAGTGCTGGTGGAGAAATGAGCAGTGCACAAGTAATAAATAGATTCATTTTTTGGGATATTTTGCTGGATTGTAGAATGTGGCTATAGATGCGGGAAAAGGGCTGGTGACTGGTGCAGTGAAATAAAAATTTGAAAGTTATAATTTGTAAATAATAAAATAAATGGGAGTTTCATAAATAGATTTTTTGAGTTCACACAGCCCTTCAAAATTCGCAGTGAACTTATACGGAATCATTATCTGCAAAATTTACAAGTGCATATAAAATAAGTTTTGAAAATGGGAGTGATTTGAGAGTACAAAAAAATATAATATCCGAATCCGGGAATTTAAAGGAGTTTTTTTGTACTTTTGGTTTTGGCTGTAGGTGATAAATGGTAACTGTAACTGATCGATAGTTATCTGTTTGGAGGCTCAACTCGAAAGGAAGTACAAAAGGGAGAAGATTGGAAGCTTTGGACGGGGAGAAAACAAGGCACCTGAGTACCACAATTCCTATTCGTTTTTTATCCGGATAAATCTAATTTTTGAGAGGAATGGACTTCCCTTCCAAATTAAGATTGCGCTCCAGCTGCAGCACTACCATTCTTGAGAGGAGATAAAACATGGATGGTCACTTGCATCATCGCCATGATCGATAGCTGCAAATGCTGTCTTCTGCAGATTCTCCGTTAAAGACAGAATAAGCACAAAAAGGGAACCCAGCTTCCAGCTCTATAAAACTGACAAAGACGAACTTCGGCCTAGATAAGCTTTTGTTACACGATTTATCAAACTCAAGCATCTGCTCTTAACAGTTGGACGTAACCAACTACAAAAACAGACGTCATCCGCTAAAGTTTCTGCTTGTTTCATCCGAATTTTTTAATTGGGGGATTCACGATGATTACACAAGGTAATGAAGCCAGTGACGGATGAAGGTCATCATAATGAACGGACTTTGATGAGATGAAAAGAATGAAGGATGGCTTTATAATTATTTTGTTATCCTTTGTAGCGCTATTCCAGGAACCTGAGGTTTTCATAACGGTGTGCTCCGTGGCGGGTATAGCGAAATACGGCAAGCACTCGAGGAATTTGGATAGGCGGTTGGAACTCAACTGGAATAATTTTGAAGACCATCAGCCTGGAGATATTGTAGCTCTATTTGACTGTGATCCAGAGAATAAAGATATGATAAATGGTAGTCATATTCCGGTCAGTATTATAGACTTAGTGAGAGAAAGCGTTGAAGTGAACTCGGCCAGAGGTTATTATCGTACCACAGTACGACTTGAGAGAAAGCCTTTGTCAACCAAGGGGGATACTTATCTGGGTTGGTGGATTGCATATTTACGACGATCTCAAACGAGCTCGAGTTGGCTGGTCCTCAAGAGCAACGCATTTCGGATTCGACCTCACTGGATGAGGGAACTAAGAAATGTAATAGGAGATCTTCCCCTGACCTCATTAATGATTCCGGGAACCCATGATGCTGGTGCGTGGATGGAATATGACCCGGTTCGCTGTGAAAATATATACGTGCGTTACTACATATGGTAAGAAAGAAGAGTTATCTTGAAAATTTAAATAATAAAAAGATGGAGGATGAGGATGACATTGTATTGACACTTAACCTTGCATTTTATCTGTTTTGCGATGACCTTCAGTCAAGAAGACACAATCTACGAACAGTTGGTACATGGCATCAGATACCTTGACGTTCGAGTTGCACACTACCCCTCCACTCCGGAAAAGTTTTGGGTGAATCATGACAAGTACAGAATTAGGCCATTGATAACTAATTAATGATTCCGGGAACCCATGATGCTGGTGCGTGGATGGAATATGACCCGGTTCGCTGTGAAAATATATACGTGCGTTACTACATCTGGTAAGAAAGAAAAGTTATCTTAAAATTTAAATAATAAAAAGAGGGAGGATGAGGATGACATTGTATTGACACTTAACCTTGCATTTTATCTGTTTTGCAATGACCTTCAGTCAAGAAGACACAATATACGAGCAGTTGGTGCATGGCATCAGATACCTTGACGTTCGAGTTGCACACTACCCCTCCACTCCGGAAAAGTTTTGGGTGAATCATGACAAGTACAGAATTAGGCCATTGATAACTTTGCTTGAGGACGTAAAGCGATTTGTTGAGGAGACAAAAGAAATAGTTTTTCTGGACTTTCATGGCTTTCCCATTGGATTCACATCTCGGCTAATACACGACGAGCTGTTCCAGTTCATGTGGAAAGTAATTGGGAAACATTTAGTTTCAAAAACAGTACCTGCTAGTCAAATGACTCCGAATATGCTTTGGAGGTCTAACAAGACTATCGTGGTTACGTACGCCGAAAGCTCAATTTCTAGTCTCAATGAACATCTGTGGCCGTACTTGGTGCATGTAAGATCTCGCCAATATCTTTAATTTACTACATAAATGTTAATGGCCCTTTCCACACTTAATATATTTGCCATTTTCTTACAGGCATGGGGAAACAAACGGAAACTCGGGGACCTGGAGAAATACTTGGGGGACGTACTGGTGAACTTCAAGCAGACAGACTACTTCTGGTCAGCAATGGCTGAAATAACGCCGAAGCCAATTGACTACGTCTCAAAACCACGATACGGCTTGAGAGGCTTTGCCGGATTAGTGAATATCCCTCTTACTTACTGGTTCCAGAGACAAAAGTGGTACTCAAATTGTATGATTGTCTCCACAGATTTCCATCTCGGAAATAACTTAATCGAAATGTCTGTTGAAGTGAACAGACACAAAAAGCTCCCAGAATAAAAAAAATCAGAAAACAAAACATGTTTGTTTTTTAATGTTTAGAAAAATATATTGGTGTGTCCCTTTGAAGAAAACTTTGTAAAATGTTTTCTCTCGCACATATTATATTTATTCAGCACATACCGAAAGTACTTAAAGTACGTTGTTCCGATATATTATACAATTTTTAGTTTTTTTCTATCTGTGTTAAGTGCAACCCCTCCAGAGAAACTTTTTTAAAAAACAGTTGCCTAATTGCAACATTATACGTAGCAGTTACAATAATAATAATTTTATCAAGTCGTACTCGTACTTATGAAAAATGAAATCATTGTAATATTTTAGTACATTGTGTGCAGTCTAGGAATACTCGTGATTATTATATAATGGTCATTTAAAAATGGAATGTGTATACAAAAACCGTGTGTGTTTGTTGTAGGTACCTACTGTAACATTCTAGTGATATTAGATGTAAAAACATCTTCGAAACGTTAAACCGTACTTCAATCTTGTCTTAGTTCGAACACGTCTCTCCGAACTCTGGCCAAACAACTCATACCGCGTCAACGTGCGCTACCGCCACCATATCATTTCACAAAACATGGAAGTTTAGATCTGCTTACATATTTCTACAGCTACTTAAGAAAAGGAATAATTGGGTCCGGTAAATTAAAACTTGTCGTGTTTTAGCTATGAATCTTCATTGTTATAAACTTGTAGTTAAATGCAACTAAGGCTATGCGTGTATAAAATACTCCTCCAACAATTTTATATTTATGTAGATAATCTAATTAGATAAAAGTTTAAGCAAAGTTAATTAATGCCAGTATACCGATAAAATTATTGCATTATATCTGCAATGAAAGCATTATTAGAGAATAGTCTGAGAACTTGGATAAAAAAACACTTTACTTGTACATACAAATACAATTCTACTTACTCTGATGATGTATGCGTGCATGTAAATCAAAATCAATCTCAAATTCTTTTACGATGCAGATTTACAGCAGGTGTTGGGTAAAAGTTCTTTAATTTTTTATAATTGGAATTTCGGGTGAGTTGGTGAGTAGCATTGAAATTGAAACAATCATTACTATTTTTTAGGAAAACATATATTCGTCTGCAATAATATTGTATGTACTACTAGGTAATGTATAAGAACAAGTTGCCAAATCTCAAATAAAGTCAAAATGAAAAATGACAAACGCTCTGTTGTGCGTAGCCTTGTCCGGATCTCACACTTAATTTCATTTCATTTTCTCAGTAATACATATCGCACAGAAATCAATCACAATGACGCGCTGCTGCTCTTTTCATACACTTTCCTTCCTCCAGCACAGCACCTACATCATCAACCTACATGCATATTATTACTAAATATTTAATGAGAAGTTCTGTTCTCCTCGCCTGGAAATTGGCTCTTACGATCATAACAGATAGTAGTAACCTCAACCTCTCATTAAATAAAACTGCACACATGATATGCTCCTACAAATTGCCTAATTTACAGTTGTACCGTGCTAATGTGGTCAGTGGCGGAGTACATGGAATCTCATAAAAATGAATGGGGTAATATGGCAATTGTGTAGGTTAGATATGTGTTAATGCTTCTATTTATTTTTGTGCCTTTCCCACAGAAAATACATCTAATTACAATATTTGCTCAAGAGAAAGGCAACATGTACGCCCTACTGCTATAAGCCAACGTAAATCTCTGTGTAGTAGTTCACGGTCTTCCACCACGCTGCGCTATACGTTTTCGTTTTTGGAAGGTCTAGCGGATCCTAATGTAATTGACTAGCGTAAAATGCTCTTCATGGTACATCAACTCGTCATCAGTTAATAGTCATCTTTCTTTCATATGCCAGTTTATACCACCCTGCTAATTCCAAGCATTTAATGAGACTGGGACGGCAGGAAGCTTATTGTGGTGAAAATGTGTTTACTGGGCCCAAAAAATTGCTATTGATGGTATTACTACAATAATCGCTCATTGTCAGTTTTACTAGGAGCACTGGAGCTATTGAACAGGTGTAGCATGTCAAGTATGTCACGGTAGAAACTAAAACTTCTGGAACTAACTTGTGGAAAAGCTGCAACTACAGCACAAAGTGAAGCTGAAATCCACTGTCGAAGGTACCTTTCCCACCGACCTGTTGCAGTAAAGGCTACATTTTAAAATAGCTTTCTTGAAAACGTTTTTTGTAGAATAGTGAGTTCGGAAACGTTTTATCATTTTGCCCCAAGAGTGATTCTTAAAACTCAAAATTCGTATATAAATTCGCAGCAAAGATAATTATAGAAGCGGAAGTAAAATTTTATTATGGTTTGTGGCTACCTTACTATGGTTCAATCCATACAAGAAGTGCAGAACAAAATGTTTTAGCTGTTACATAACGAGACTAATACTGCATTGTGAGTTTTGACGTACGAGTCTATGAACTTTATCCATCACATCACCCTGCACGGCTTAGTTTGATTTTTCATTTTACAAAATTTTATTCGAAATTTTAATCGAAAGGAGGAAGCATGAGGAGATTTAGTCTGAGAAGATTTAATACAAAGCTAAGCAGGCTAGCTGTGTTGGTTATTCTTGTGACGATAATAATTGTTCTTTGTATTGCTGGACCACATTTATGGACAGTGAAGACTTGGACAGAAATCAAACGCGTTTTTAAAGGGAGCCCTAGAAATATTTCGATACTGGAGCTGATGGGAACCGACAACGCTATGGAAGTGGTTATGCCAGATGTTCGTACATTACTAATGGAACCAACCAATCCATATTTAAAGGTTTGTCCTTCAAATATAATTGTTAAAAATAGTCTTCTCTAAAACTGATTGAAAAGTTTAGCATAATTTTT
>JAHZND010002610.1:0-17459 GCA_027744115.1 Acrocyrtus sp. NNG-2020
TCCAGTTGCATGCCCCTTTTCAGCTTTTTCAGTGCGTATCCCTTAAATCTTCTAGCTTTTTGGCAAATTCAAAGTCTCCTTTCGTGTTAGTGCAGTGATTGTATTGTGGCATTTTCCTACCCATCTCGTTTCACACTTTTTTACTTCCTTCTCATATCTTATGATTGTTTTAACAAGAAGCAACAAACACTTCTCCGAAAATTGTACGAAAAGTACTATTAAGTAAATCGTGTGCGTGCATGCCAGTTTCTAATTTTACCCGATTGTAGAATGCCCCGATAGAATTTAGCTGGGCTATTGATCACTATACTTTAAAATGACAGTTTTCTGCCGATACGAATTATCTTCCCATAATTTACACCACAATCTGTTAAATGCTCTAATGAAGCAGAAATTGGCATACTTTTAAATACTCATTAATTACAGATTACATGAAATTTCTCATAATTTTGTCTAAATCTTATTTTTGCCGACGCACATGCTTTGATTTGATATTTCGAAAATATAATGGCACAGATAATCTTCTAGACATCTTCAGTAGTTAACTTGATTTGCTTTCCTGAATGAGCATCGTGCATCGTACAGAGTATCCGCGGAACTGTACACTTTACAAGTACTATGGACAATTTTACAAAGTGCTAAAACTGCACATTAACTCTTTTCACATACTAATACCAAAATTCACATTACATTTTAACTTTACAATTACAAAATTACATGATAGAGCCACTAGCCAGCTGGAACTAGTACAGCTACCTGTCTCCTTTTACAAAACGAATCTTATCGCACCTGGCAATTTTTGTATTAATCATTTTTACATTTTTCCTTAAAAACGGTCACCACCTAACAGTAATACACGTGTAATTATCTAATTTAAAAGTGAATGCATAATATTTACTCTTTTTTACTCTTGTTCATCTTAGACATATTAGAATTTAGCAGTATATTATAACATCCAAGCAGTCCTTTAATGGCTACCCGCTATTTAATATACTTTTTTATATGTATTTTCATAAGATAGTTCATTTTTATAGTATTAAAAGTTCAGTTACGTGGTTAAGTCTCATACTTTAGGTATCGTGTCGTGATCATGATGTTGGTGGTGGTGATGATGCAAGCTATGTCTACTGCTACTTGAGTATCTTGACGGCAAAGTTTTATACTGATTATGATGATGGTGGGTGTGCCCATGATGATGGTGATGATGAGGAAGGGTGCCCGCAGGGCCTGGACTCACGAGACCTCCGCTGGCGTCCAGCATTGAACTACTAGTGTTCCCTGCATTGTTCCCTGGAATGGTCTGGGACGCCTCGTCTTGACCGGCAAGTGTTAGTCGACTTTTCACTTTCATTGCTTCCTGAAGTGAAATCTAAAAAATATATCAAAATGGACGAAGAAAGTTGAGAAAGTTTTTGATGGGGCATTAAGAGACGAAAAGTTCATCTGTAGATGTTGTAAATTCTCAAAGAGGAAGCGGATGGAATCAACACTAAATAATGTAATATTGATATATTTTATGGACACTTTCCAAACATCATAAAAAAAGTTTCCGCTGATGGTGACAGTTATAGAGTTGAGTGCATTCATTACCCAAATATCGAGCATATTTTGGCAGGTGACACTTTACCTGTGATTTTTTGGCTTCTTTTCTAGAATTGTAACAGAACTCGACGGCTGCCACAAGGAGAGCGAGGACAAGTCCTAAAATAAGGATGTAAAATATGCCAGCGAGACTCTTAAAGGAAAGCTCATCGTCCGTTTCGACCTCATCTTTGTCTTCTTCACACTCACTCCGATCGACCCACCACTTGTTTTGGAGCTGCATCAGAGTGCCACTCTCCTTCATGCTCAGCACCGCCAGATTAATTTGATGCCTGTGAGAATACACCAAAATAAGAAAGTGAAAGTATGAAATATAAGTCGGGGAAAAGACAAAAACCAAAAGTTTTCTCAAAAGCGTTTAGCACTTTTGTATGGGTCTTATGATTTCGCCTGTCCACCAATATCCAGCACCAATCTTCTCAAAAAAAAGTCGGCCTCGCGAAAACTAAGAAGAACTTGTCTTAAGTTATGAAGAAATCTGAAAAGATGACTGGTTTATGTGTAGGCATCATATTATTATACGGAGACCGAGCCCTTCTCACTTTACCCAGAACACTCCACCACTACTCCAAAGATCTTTTTTCATTTGGGCGCTCTTACTCCCCACTATACTTATGCCCTATCTGGATATCTGTCCGTGGAAGTGGCGTGAATGGAATGTACATACGCACACAACTTCATTTGAGGAAAACAGTCCAGGGAGTCTTCTATCACACACATATTTTTAGAAATAAAAGAGAAAAAGGAGAGAAGGAGTCAGCCCGAAATTAAAAGGAATGCCTTCATTTCCCAAAACACAAGAGTGGTAATAGTTGTTGTAGCTTACACGAAGCCCATGAGAGATTAGATATCTCCTGATTCCATGACTCTTTGTCAACCTGAATAGGAGCAACCTTGGGACATAAAGTAGAACTAAAACTAAAAGCAAAACTGTTTTCATCCTTTTTAACTTGACAATCCCAATAAACATTCTTCCTCCTATACACTACCGCCTTGGTTTTCCCATTCACGGAGAATCCTCATTTTCCGCGGAATTCCACCCACCCGAATTCAGCCAACACTTTCTTTTAACTGTGCACACGTGTAAATACTGTGCAGGTATGCGTCAGAGAAATGTATCTTTATGAGACCCCCTTTTTTGCTATTTGATGCAGTGCTACAAAAAAAATTAGCACTTGTACACTTTTTCTTTTACCGACTACCTCACTTCACTCTTCTAAGATAAGCTGCAAAATCCTTGCCCTACCTAGGCACATATAAATTTATCAAAATTCATGGCCTATTTCTGTGATTTTCTGCTTTTATGCTCCGCATCTTTATTCCTCCCTTAATTTGGGGAAAAAACTTTGAAGGTTGCACACAAAAAGTAAAACAGTGTCAAAGTACAATTCCCAAGTGTTCCAGCTAGAAATACGAGCTGCAGATAGAACCCCAAAAAATTTTTTCTTCTCTGGCAGATCTAATTTAAAAGTAAAATCTGCATGTTAAATTTTCCTAAATGAAACCAGGTACATGTGTTAGGTAACTTTCGGGAAGAGTAACTTTTACGGCTAAGCCATTTCATTTTGCTAGACACCTCATATGTACCTATAATTGTGATTTGAGCTTCCCAAAACACTTTAATCCCAGCTACTTATCAAATGCCCGAAATTTCTATTCTCCATCTGCCCATCACCCTCTCTAGACGCTTAACGCTTGTAGACCTTGTACACCAGCTATTTACAAGTTTTGTTTCTGCCACAAAGTTTCCAAAACGCCGTATTTCATGCGGGAAAGTAAGGTGTCTGCGACCATCGTATCCAGCTTCCACATCCGCCATATCAGGAAATGTGTTTTTGGTCATATGAATACTCGGCAAGTTTTGTTAGTTGTCCTGAGTCATTTATATCTCGTGCATCTTCTCTACAATTTCCCTTCACGGCTAAGCCATTTCATTTTGCTAGACACCTCATATGTACCTATAATTGTGATTTGAGCTTCCCAAAACACTTTAATCCCAGCTACTTATCAAATGCCCGGAATTTTCTATTCTCCATCTGCCCATCACCCTCTCTAGACGCTTAACGCTTGTAGACCTTGTACACCAGTAATTTAGCTATTTACAAGTTTTGTTTCTGCCACAAAAGTTTCCAAAACGCCGTATTTCATGCGGGAAGGTGTGCGACCATCGTATCCAGCTTCCACATCCGCCATATCAGGAAATGTGTTTTCGGTCATATGAATACTCGGCAAGTTTTGTTAGTTGTCCTGAGTCATTTATATCTCGTGCATCTTCTCTACAATTTCCCTTCTTCTTCCACTAGCATTAAACTTAAACAGGAGTAAGCGTGCAGTAAAAAAAACTTACTTCAACGGGGATCCAAGTGGAGTGGCGATTCCAAAGCCCTTCGCGTCTAAATTCCTCCCAACCTTCATTGTGTTGCACGGCATCCTCCCATTGGTGTAGTCGTTCTTGGGCGACTCAATCAAAAGGGCGTATTTCCCTGGTGTGCAAATGAGTAAAAGAGATGTTTGTGAAAACAGGAGAAAAGGAGCAAAAACTAACTAGCTTCGGCCATAACAGATGAAATGGTGTTCATCTCCAGCCACTAGACACAAACACACAATGTACTTCATCCGGCGGAAAATGTCATGAGAATTCACGGCACAATGAGAAAATAGCCTGGGCTTTAATGTCTACAAAGAATCCTCTCCGGTTATTACACTACAAATGCAGACAAGCAACAGACGTGTGTGCGAGCAAAATGAAAATGAGAAAATTAAGACATTTCTTAGTCGTATAAGCCAATTATTCTCTATTGCACCATTTCGCCTTAGGAGATTCGCCCGAGATAAAAAAAAATTATATTCCGGCTGGGCCCATTTCACCATGTCATCCCGTATTAAAGTTAATTAAATGTTTATAACAACCTATATATTAAATTGTGACGTGTGAATAACTGTGCGCCGCCAACATTCCCATTTATTTTTCTTACCTTTCTTCTCTCGAACTCTCCTAATCCCTTCATCGTACGTTCGGACGAATACATGTGGCTTGTTGTTCATAAAGTCCCACATTTTCGAATAGACCTGCATTTGTGATCTCTGCAGAAAAAAAGAGTACACACCAAGTAGTAAAATATTTAACTGCTCAGAGTTAATTTACTCTGAAGCCTTCGTGCAGCAAAAAAAACACAATCTCTGTGTACACTGTACTCTCTCACTCTGTGTGAGGCAGAACTTTCAATCTCACGAAAAAAAAAATATATTTTTTGCTCGTCTCTCCAAACCCATAACTCTTTATGAGAGAAAATTCCTCATCAATTTTTCAAAGTCAACAGGAATCTCAAAGTAACGCAAATAATATAAAGTAATACATGCTAACGGAACACACAACAGAGAAAGTTGGTAGTTCGTAGCAGGGAAAAGGATTTTTCGGTGAAAAACGGGAAATGCTCTAAAGGTTTATTTTTTTCGCTGCTGGCTTCTACAACATTTATTTTTTGTAGTGTTTACCCTGAAGAAATTCCACGTGGAGCCTTTATCCAAAGTACCATATTCTACTTCAGTCTGAGTAGCTAAATCTTCTGCAGAGTTGATAGGCGTGACCATACGATTGACGGTCCGAACTGCAGCAAAATTTGCCGTGTAAGAGGAGATGAGTATAAGAATAAAAAACCACCACACACTGGCCACGATCCTGCCAGCTGTCGACCTGCAACAGGCAAAAAAAATTGTCATGTTACTCTCTGTAACTGGCATTATTGCTACATCTTATCTTAGCCACCCGGATAAAAAAAAATCTTTTTTTTTCTTGGCGATCGTGTAAAAAAACCCAAAACCTACTAATAATATTATTGCTCCCTTTTCCAGCTGAAAAGAAGGATTTACTAGACACATAAAAGAAAAGGACAGAAAGGTTTTTCCTCAATGAAGATAAATCGATACTAACAAAATTGTCTGGAAACGCTGTAGCTCTTCTGCGTTAGCCCTCAAGTGAGCAACGAGAGGGCTAAAATAGCGAGATGCTTTAACTAGAGCGCGGACCCTTTTTATAAAAAACATTTTGGAGTTAAAACCGCATTTAAAATTTAGCGTTCCTTTAAACCAAAACAAACGTAGGAAATCCAATATTTATATTAAAAACTGGAATTCGCTGTTGCTCCCTTGAAAAACGGGTCACGGCTTTTTTATTTTTCGGTTTGCTTTCTCCTCCGTGAAAGATTAGGAGAGTGAGCTGGGCAGACACCTACGCAGTGATAGAGGTTTTTTTGGGCAGCGAGCTAAAATGAAAAATTGAGAAGCAGACACCTACGCAGTGATAGAGGTTTTTTTTGGGCAGCGAGCTAAAATGAAAAATTGAGATTTCCTGGAAGTGTGTCGTGAAGGAAAAGGAGAAGGAGAAGAGGCTGGACGGAGAAAGTCAGCGAGCATAAAGCATACTATGATGGTGTAGCGTGTAGGATGTGTAGTAGTAAAAGAGTCCTTTCAGGGTGTACAAAGTGAATGGCTCTTAGCAGCCCCGGTGCTAATGTAAGTTCGGCGAAAGCTCATTAATAAAGTATGAACTTTTTACGTTTACAGTAAACTTCACCCAAAGTACACCTGGCCAGACTCTCATATCATTGTTTATTTACTAATAATCCGGAGGAAAGTTGTCGAGAGATCAAAACCTGAAAGAGGATGAGTAGTGCATGCATGAGCAAAGCATATTATCCTCTGCTAGAGAGAAAGAGAAAAAAAAGGATTTATTGGGGAAAGGAAATTCGGATACACCTGCGCAATTATTTATATAGACACGTATAATCAATTTATCTCGGAGAGATCTCAAAGTGAATTTTTAGTATATTGGCTTAAAACAGACTACGGAAGGAGGAGCAAATTTTAGTAAGATCTGACTTAACCAAACAGATACACTTTCCTTTCTATTCATTCTATCAGTACTAGATAATTGACCTTTACAAGAAAATTAGTTTGGCTAAAAAGGTAAGATACTCTTGATTAGAGTAGGTATTCATCAACTGCGCTCTTTTTAAAAGGTTAATTTTGGCCATAGCTAATTAAGCTTTATAACCTTGAAGGAGGGAGCAAAGCCGAAAAGTTAGTTTTTTTACAGAAAATGTAGTGAGCTATCAGAGGTGTACGTCTGAGGAGCGACGAATACAAAACTTTTCGTATTTATTCATGACATTGAAATATGCAGCAGATAGCCTTGCATAAGCACCAATTGACAGGAGGGAAGCGAGCCGGATATTCTCTGACGTCCTTTTTTGTTTACTTCCCTCCTTAAAGAAACAGGAGACAACTAAACCACATCAGAACGGTACACGCTATATACTTGGCATGCATTTCCAAAGAAGGATTTTATCTAAATATATCCTTTTACTTTAAATGTAATTTGTAGCTGAGTCAAAAATAGCGAATGGAAGGGACTGTAAGAGTGCTCACTATCAGCGGAAACTGGGAAAGGAGAAAAGTTGTTTACGGGTGGAAATGTATTGTAGAGTGGAAAGCTAAAAGGCTTTTTTTATTCTTTACCTTGGGGAAATATCACTTCCTTGCTGAACCAGCGCAGCAAGAGAAAACCACATCGGGTCATTGGAAACGGAGACATGATTGACAAGTCCATTTGTTTCCACTTTCCATTCATTAGGGTTGAAGCGAGAAACCAGGAACAAAACTATACTCACCTGAAACACAGAACATAGATAATTATTTGTAAAAAGTTTTACAAAACTATTTTTTATGCAGACGCGGAGAAAAAGGCACTCGGCACTATTTTTTTTCTCGTGCATTCTCCTCCTCTTCAAAGGCTCTCTGTTTTTTTTGCGTAAACCAGCAAAAAAACAATATCAAAGGGTCTGCATTACTTTTGCAGTGGCATCCGCCACAACTTCCTTTCACCAATCTGATACGAGTAATTAATAGTGGGAAAGAGCATATAAATTTGTGAATCTCCTACACGATAAAAAAATAATCATTTAGTAGCAAATCCCACACAATTACTGCCATTAAAATTGAGGTTGTGGTTGTAAATAGAATTAAAAAAATTGTTTTGAGATTTTATTCCATTATTATTATTTTTTACGTACTCTTCGGACAAGCTCTCCCACCATGCCATCCCACTCCCCATTTTTATCTTCGTTTCCATATTTTTGGTCTTTCACCAGCCGGATTTCATCTGTAAAGCGGGAAAATAATAATAAAGTACGAAAATATAGTAGAGCATATCGTGCAAGAGTTAATTGATTAATGAGAGAGATATCGTGTAGCTGCTCACACTGAATCCCCAACTTTTCAGCTATTTTATCTGCCAAATCTTTGCAGAAACCAATGAACCGCTCGTTTCCGGTTAGACTGTCCTGATGATCATCCTTTCGGTACATAATGTAAGGCTCTTCCTATAAAAAGTTACATGAAACGAAAAAAGGTTATTGATAAATCAATTATAAATTCGCAACATGCCACACGGTAGCCAATAAGCTCTATTTTCATTACAAGCTATTGGCAAATAAATTGCAAACTTACTAGAATAGTGGTAACGATATAGGTCCGATTCTTATGTATGCGGGAGAACGTCGGAGGTCGAATGTACTTCGCAGGTATGGCTGTGAATCCTCTGCTATCGCTCCACTCTCCAATCTTTTAAAAAATCGTAAATACATTTTTACTTTGATTTTAACAAGCTCACATTCCCCGAATTATTACAAGCGCATTGCATTCCTATCCCGATGAATACTCTCACTAGCGAGCATAATGAAATGAAAGATTGCTTTTGGCAAGTCAAAGCCAAGTACAGAAAATTATCATCATTGACCATTGTAGCTGGTCAGTGACTTATAAAAATCAGATAAAATCGAGTCAATACTGCCCGAGACGCACAGTGCATGTAGCCCGCGACCGGTACCACTTTATTCCTTTTGTGTTCATGTATGTTGGCAGATGGTAGCCAGAGATGTCAAAAGTCATGAAATACGGCAGTTTTACGCACTCATGCATTATCCTTACATGTCATATCTTTATGATAGTAAAAAGTGTGCTACGAGAGAAAAAACCAAAAAAAAATCTCAGCTACAACTAGTCCAGCTTCCCACAAAAATGTATTTTCAGCTAAGGACAACCCCACACAAAAAACTATTTCAGCATCAGCAGATGAAACCAGGAATGGTAATGGAATGGGTAGTGGTACTATGCTACTTGGTAGCTTTTTTTCGGTTGCTCCTAAAAAAAGTCTAAATCTGAGAACGTGTGGAAGGACCACGAGAAAAGTTTTTTTTCCTCTTTCCTTCTCACTAAAACTGTGATGAGATGGAGATTCAGGAGAAGAAGAAGAAAAAAAAGATGTGGAAGGAGAAAATAGCGCTTTCTACTTTTTTTCTCCCATCCTCCTCATATTTATGAATGTGGATGTCCTACTTTTTTTTACTCCAACCAACAACTAAACTGCCAAGTGCCAAGAAGCGTTTTACTTCTTGAATGTTATTGCCACATTCACTCACTTATTATATATCCTCCTTGAGTTATATGCAATGCCGGAGTTCATGATGATAATAATGTTGAGTTATGACTATTCTCATATTCCATCGTAGACAGGTTAGCAAAATCATAAAAGATAACTTACTAATTTCCGACATTCTTTTTTTTTCCGAGGTTAGGATTTATTCCCTTGTAGGAGAGTGTTATATATTACCTATGCACATTTTTTTTACTTTTAGCGTCTCTCCCGTATTTGATTTGTACTATGTACATAGCCCCAATACGAAAATGTATGTGGCTGGATAAGGTAAGCACACCCGTCATGATCTGTAATTGTAGGGAATAAAAAAGTGGCCGGGCTTGAGCGGAGAAAACTTACTGAATACATTAGGCGTGCTTTCTTCAAAATTACTTTTTTATATCGTAAAATAGTCGCATGGGGCATGAGAAAATGTGAAAGCTTTTTCTACTAAACTATTTATTCCTTGAAAGTAAACTCATCGGTTTGCCCAAGGACCACATTTTCTGTAAAGTAATCTGAGGGATTTTTCTTTAAAAAAAAGAATATAAATTCTGTAAAGTGCCTTCCTGACTTTCTACATTTTTTGTTATCCTTTGAAAGCAATTACGGTTTCCTTTTTCACATCGCCCGATTCATTTCAATTCGACTTTTACGTGATTGAGGTCACATGTACCAGCTTTTTTTTGAAGGGGGCGCGCCAGTAGCCAATTTATTATATATTTTTTCGGGGATTTTTTAAAATATTATTTTCTGACAATGTTTTGACGGGAACACATTTCCGTGAAATAATTACCTTCACTTTGGAACTGTGAATAGTCATTTCCATCACGTCTATTGTGTAGTTGTGTCGACGCCCATCTTCTGTGAACCGGATGTCTCCTGTCAGCCCCTCCATTTCAACCTGGTGAACAAAAGAGAAAACGTGAAAATTTTGTTTACCCACCCAAGCATACTTGTTTGCACAAAAACAATACACGCATCTGTAATAAGCGCCTTTTGTTTGTACCCCGCAAACCTTATTTTTCGCGTTCCTGCACACAATAAACTATAGTCATGTTATATAAGGTCTCGTCATGAAATGGGAAATAAATGTCCCTGTTAATTTACCCTAATTACAATTAATGCAAGTCCCTGTAAATTATCTTTTTTGTCAAACAAGCCATCTGCGAAATTACCATTGTTCGTAAATTGTTTTATGTCACACTATATTGCTTTCGGTTTAGCGCTCATCATTCCCCGGCCATTACATGTCTGTTGTCGTTGTCAGCCTGCTCCTAAGAGCTAATATTGGCTCCATTTTTTGTAGCCCGTAAAATGTGTGCAGTGCACTGGGAGATATCATCGTTCTCATCGTGTGCAATTTAATGCTTGAAATTTTAGACATGCTCGTGAAGTCGTGAATTTTACGAAGGGCTGGAAGTTCCAGAGTGCTTTTCACTCTCCGGAAAACACTAATGAGTTTGTTTTATTATGCTGTAAACAGAATCGTAACTTGTCCCTTTTGGAAGTAAAACAGCTCCGAATTAGACAAATATATTCATTACTCTGCAAGCAAATGCCACTTTTAAGGCTGTCGTTTTGTAGCTCCGCGCTAAATGTCAATTGTTTTGTAGTCATCATAGCACTACCCTATATATTTTGTTTTGGGTAGCTTTTCTCTCCTCTGACACAGATAAGCATTTTTTTCAACACTGGAACTAAAAGTGGAAAAGGTTATCAGATGTGCACCCAACTATAAAGATGGTTCCATTAGTGGGCTGGCCCGAAACAAAATAAAATGCAGCTTTAATGCAAAAAAACTTTTAGACTGGTGAGTGGCGACGGATGAGAAATGGTGACGGTGACACAGTCATGGTCACGCCAGCATTTTTAGCGTGCATTTCTAATGAAGGAGAAAAAAAAAATTATGCCCAGTCATGAGATCCAGTTTTTGCTGGACTTTTAGGCACAGAGCGCATAAAGTCATGAGTCATGAGGGCTTTGAGTAATCATGAGAAAAGGAGGAACAAAGTGATATTTATTTTCATGTCGTGCATAAAAGTAGGATAAAAACTTTAATTAAAATATGAGAATTGCTATTGCTGCAAACACAATTTTATCCGAGCGACCTTTGTTTGCCAAATCAATAAAATAGGTAAACACATTTGCGAGAGTCCAGCCATTTTGCAAATGAAGCAAATAAAATTCAGGCCGTGTGTGTGGGATGTAGGCTGCTGCGTCATAAATATTAATTTATCGTAACGAGCACACACAACAGCGAGCAGACTCTAATTAATTACCGTTTTTCATTTAAGAAGCTCAAATTTAAATTGGCGACTTGGGAACTAATTCCATATTTACTTTGGGGAGTGCTGCGAAAAATAAAAGTTTTCTACTCGGGAAACTAATGTTTCCGCGCTTTTGCTCTTTTTCACGGAAGTCACGCTAAAGTCACTCCCATCGATTTTTTGTCTGCGCTGAAATTACAACACCGGAGAGTACTTTTTTTTAAAAAAAAAGGAAGATGAAACTGTGGAAGAGGATCAACAAGTTTTTTACACTTTTTCTCATAAATGTGCTCCTCAGTTTTACAATATGAGGGTTGAGTCTTGTTGCTCAAGGGTCCTCATTTTCATTTAATGAGCTACGTAATACAATCTGATTTATTGCATGAGCTCGTCATGCGTATCTGGCAATTGAGCTCCTTTTATTAGCCCGCTCCAGCGCGGAAAACTTGAGTCGATTGTTACATAAAACGTGACATTTTTTCACGTTATGCCACCCTAGAAAAATGCATGTCATCAGCAGCACCTTTTTCCTGCTCCATCTCCATGCTCTGATGCTCCCTTTCACAGCCAGTCTACCGGGCACGAACTCGTAATATGATCAAACGGCTGGAGAGTGCCATTGTGTGCTCCAGTACAATACTTTAAAATGAGAAAGTGGACGTTTTTAATGCAAGCTCACGAGAGCGGCTAGCATAATTCGCTGCATTTACACACTCGTTCAGAGAAGCACACTCAAAAAAAATCTGGAATAAATGAAATGACACGAATATTCAACAGCAACCTGCAGCAGCCACGTGATTAGAGCACTCTTCCAGCTCCAGCATTCTGTAAACACGTGAACAGGGCCGAACTCTAAAAAAATCGTCTACAATCACACTCTGACTTTGAACGTGAAACAGCTTAATTAAAATATCAAACTACGCATTCATTAAAAATTATTGCTAATTAGAGGGCTCGAACCAGAAAACGTACAAACTGCTCGGCTTTCCCCCATTTAGCGTTTGCTCATGACTCCTGTCACGATGATTACTCGAACACCAACCTAAAATATAAAATATGGGAAGTAGGGGAGAAAAAAAACTTTTGCTCTGTGAATGTGAATAACTCCCCAGCACAGAATTCCCTCTCGCGCCCTGAAATTAGTATTTACTGGAGGAAGAAGAAGGGAAGCAACAGAGTTTTTTTTCTTTTTCTGTAGTTTCCACCGAAAAACTAGCACTGCCGTAATAGAGGAGGAAGTGAGGAAACGGGAAATAATGGGAAAGAAATTATTACTACTGTTCCTACACTCTCCTAATGCAACGTAATGTAAAAGCATTCCCCTGGTATTTCCCTCTTCAATTTCCTCGAATCCTTCGCACCAACCTGCATCTCTCTCTCCTTTTACCGTGTTACGCAGCTACCCCAAAAAAAGTAAAAAGCTTTATTATCAGCATCCCCCTAAAAACTGCATTTACCAGTGTAAACAACGCAAAAGAGAGAGAGAAAAAAGAAATGAATGATCTTCTCACACTTTCCTTTCTCCACTTTCAGCCTAATGTAGTCAACATTTTACTATTCGCTCCCATTCCCTCTACTTTAACTACCCATTCCCTGCTGCTTTTACACTGCCTTTTCACAACAATAATTTAATTCTTATTAGTGCACTAATATATTTCTTATTTTGGGCTCTACTCGTCTACTCCCACTCCCTTTTCTTCTTTCTCCTTCCAAGAAGAACGAGTTAGTAGTAGCGTTATTGGGATTTCTCGGACAAATGCAACGATTACAATTGCTCTGCTGCAAAGTTGCCAGTCCTTTCTGCACTTTGCACAAACGAAACGGGCCAGCCATTATTCTTCCATTATTAATTTCTTGGGCTTACACACAAAGCTTCAAGAAATGAATATAGCTTGTTATTTCTAAAGGTGAAATGTATATCGGTGCAGTCCCACTTTAGTCGCCGGGAGAGCAACAGGAACCACGCCAAATTTAGTGAGAGAGATAGCAAAAGTAGCACTCCCAGTTAAGTAACACAAGAGGAAAAGCAACTGACATAAAAATTGTTTATAGGAAAGTGTGCTGCAAATGTGTGCAAGCAATACTAATGCTTTTTTTTTACAAATACAACAAAAAATATCTTAAAAGTACACTCATAACTTGTCATTTTCAACATTATACAAGAAAATAGCTTTATATTTTTGCGATGCCTTTTTCCCTAAAAATATAATACATTTAATATGCCACCGTTTCACTTTATCTGTATGTAGCCGTGGCAGAAAAGGAGCAGCCGCGCAAAACCTAAAAAAAAAGTAAAGATAAAAGTCTGCAGAGCGAAACCATAGATCACAGAGATGTCGTACCCTTTTTGGAGGTTCATTCTTTGTTTTTTTTCAATGTTTTTACTGTTATTAAATAAAGCTACGTTTTCACTAAAGCCTCCCACAGATAAAAAACGAATCTGCTTTTGCAGAAGTTAAAAAATAGACAACGCTCTTTAGACTTGTACACTCTTCTTTTAGCAATGAGAAATGCGGGAAGAAAGCTGTGAGCATCTTCTTTCTTTCCTCTCCTCCTTCATTTATAAATGGAACGTTATATCCAGGAAAATACTCTTACTTTTTTTCCTTTAGTTGGGCACAACAGCGTAATCCATTCCTGGAGAGAACGTTTATCTTTGTTTTCTCCGTTGAATTTACTATTTATCCGGGGTAGTTGCCTGTATCTGTATATCGCAGCTGAATTTTTATAGGAAAGCTCTCCAATAAAAATAGGAAGTTGCTCTATTCATCTTTTTAGAGCGGGAAAGTGAAATGCAGCCGGTATTGAAATAGCTTTATTAGATAAAAAAGCATTATCCTACGCTCTATTTATATATATTTTTCTTTTTTTTAATTCCTTTTATGTCTTCCTTTTTTTAGTCCTGTCCTTATGGGATTTCATTCCGGCATTACGTAGCTCTGCATCATTTACACTAGCCACTGTCTAATAATGTCCCTGCTACGCGGTACACTACACCACCAGCCAACACAAACTAGAGCTGTACACAAGGAGTTTTTTTTTCGTGGAAATAATTAGTCGTTTTTTTCTCCGTTTTTCCTTCCCTCTCCCTTTCCTCTCACCAGTCGGGGTCGTAAACTTTGTGAATGTGAGAGTGTGAGCTGAGATTTGTTTTCCGTTTTTTTCTAATTAAATGTTACGATCATCATTGAAGATACACACGTAGCTAAAATATATATCCGTGCGGGTATATACCGGATGCAAGCTACGTGTGTGGGCATATATCTTTTTTTTTGGTAAGTCAGCCTGATGTAATTTCATCCTACGCTATAGTAGTCGATTCAAGATGCTTTCTTTTTTTTCCAGCTCTCCAGTGAATTCTTTTCCACATATGTGTGGTTCCTTTCCTTAAGCCGTCTTTCCCTTTAGCGTGCGCCTCTGAGAATGAGCGTGTGTGTGGGCAAAAAAAAGTTTCCTTTTGCATTCTTCCCATTTTTTATTTGATTTCCCCTAACTTAAAGGAAAAAGCAGTATAAGCAGTGTACAGTGTATGAGGTCCGTTTAATTTTTTGTTAGCCTCATCCATCCTCATCCCCGTTTAATGCACATTCGTCTCTCTCTGTGCTACTGTTTTATTTTGGTGGAGATATGCTTTCACTACGAAAGAAATGTAATTAAAGCATCAACATAAAAGCATACTCTGGCGATACATACTAAAAAATCTTGAATGACTCTATTTTGGATAATGTCTCCAGGGATCGGGAGGGAAAGTGGCACTTTCCTACACAAAAATACTGTTGCAGGCCAAAGCTGCACTAAAAACAAAAAACCGAAATAGATAGAATCAAAGGAAGCTCAGCTTTAGCAAGTTGGAAAGGCATGAAATCCAGTTACGTGAACATGGAGAAAAGAAAAATTATTTTTAGTGTGATACATTCACCATCCCCATATAAAATTTATACAGTATGGATATCGCTTTTTAAATTGAACACGATATATATCTTTTTTTTCCTTTTTCTCCAGCACAGCCAAAATTACAAGACCCACAGTGTCGTATCCGGAAGTCGCGAAAGATTGAAAATAAAACCCTTTCCCCTACATTCTGTTTTTGTAGCAAGTGACGACATCACAGAAGAAAGTTATAAAAGAGGCCAGAAACAATTTTCCTTACACATTTATATCCAGGACGGGCATAAAATCACTCAAATTTAATTACTCAAGTTGCATCACACAACCGTAAGTGGTATAATAGTAGAGCTCTTCTAAGCACAAAAAACAAAATGGGGATGGCTATCTTCTTGATTCGTTGATGTATCTTCCATTGTCGTCACTATAGACTGTTGCTTGTGTGGAATGTTGTCTAGGCCCTATCCCTACTCAAAAAATTTCACTTTCTCCTTCCCACCGATATATTTCCTTTTATCTTGCAACCAGAGTGGCTATAATAAACGGCGTTTCTGGAAGCCTACAAAATGACAGGAAAATGGCTCTCTTCATGAAAATAAAGTTTATCATAAGCGCTCTCATTACTGAGACTGAGAATGTTATCAATAGTCAACAAGTCTGCCTTTATTGTAATAGAGCTCTTCTAAGCACAAAAAACAAAATGGGGATGGCTATCTTCTTGATTCGTTGATGTATCTTCCATTGTCGTCACTATAGACTGTTGCTTGCGTGGAATGTTGTCTAGGCCCTATCCCTACTCAAAAAATTTCACTCACTCCTTCCCACCGATATATTTCCCCTTATCTTGCAACCCGAGTGGCCATAGTAAACGGCGTTTCTGGAAACCTACAAAATGACAGGAAAATGGCTCTCTTCATGAAAATAAAGTTTATCATAAGCGCTCTCATTACTGAGACTGAGAATGTTATCAATAGTCAACAAGTCTGCCTTTATTGTATGCTCAGGAAAGGGTGAGCAACGGCGTGGTTGCTTTTGTCAATAAATAAGAAGCCGAATTAATCTCATTTCTCCGCTAGTACTAGTCCTATGTCCTGTCCAAAAAAAAATCTTCTTTTTATTTACGCTACCACAACATTGGATTAAAAAGCAGAAAAAGGATTTAGTATAGATAGCGCATTTACTTGCAAAAAAAAAGGAAAATTAATTCGTCGTAAGGACGATAATGACAGCGCAAGTGTCTTTTTATAACTGAGCCTATATATTTTAGCGCCATTCACACTAGGAACCTATATAACTGGAATAATGTCGCCGAAAGTATATAATTTTTTTGTTTGTTGGGATGCGGGAAACTCCCTTCTGGGAAAAATACACAACTGCCGGCATACACAAACACTAAGAAAATCCCTTTTCTCCAACTTTTTATATTTTCTTTCTCCCTCTGTTAGTTACTTGTCACACTAACTACTTTCCAAACTATTATTTCGTTATAATAACAGTACAGATATAATTCATTTTAATCAAGGGCTAATTGAATTACTACAGAAAACGGGATTTAAATTAGGTTATTTTACCACCGGAAAGCCTTCGCATCCTATAATTATTCCGCCCGCACAACTTTTAACTTTTCTTTCAGCCCTTCCCATCCTCCCCACCCCGCTCATGCATTATGTACGAAGAAAATTCGAAAGAAAGGAAATAGAAAATAATTTATTAAACTGTAATTAAATCATAAAACTCTTCCCGAAAAAGGAACTTTCTTCTAGCGCAATTATTTCAAGCTGCGTGCCGCCCTGTGAAGGTTGCGTCAGTAAGATAGTGCGCCCCCTAAACACGTACCAAAAATCTCCTAATAAAAGGAAAATAACGCATTTTTATCACTTTCCAAACTTATTAGTATACAATTACTGCTAACGTTTGCTTTTATAAGGGCATCAGCCATTTCCCTTTTTAAAAAATTCTAATTTTAGACATCCAATAAACCACCCACAAAACTTCCAGACTTTGTTTACTCCCAGAAAGGAAATTTTTTTATTGGGCTAATGTGCTAGCAGCGAAGCCACTTCATAGTAAAGAGCGAAAGCATGCTAAACCTCGAGAAAAAATAATATCTTAGGCCAAAATGAGCACTCAAGATGATGACGGAAGGAGCAAAACACATATTTCCGATAAGCACTTATACAAAATAAGGCTTCTATTTTTCCGGAGACAATCATCGATATCCTTTTTTC
>JAHZND010002611.1:0-14405 GCA_027744115.1 Acrocyrtus sp. NNG-2020
ACTTTTTTTGTTTATGAAAGCTGACACCCTCACAAGTATATTTTAAGAATGTCCTCAAAACTAAATTTTTAACGAGCTTTGCCTACTTGAACCTGTTCTGCTGCAGTTGGAATAACTCAACCAAAAACACAAAAAATATACTTTTTTTAGCTTGCTACACCACTGACCATCACGTAATTAAACTGTGATTTTCAATTCTCCCTCTTCAGCAAAATAAATGTCTTTTCAGTTGTGCCCTGCTCTCCCCCATTAAGGGTGATCGAGTGGGGGAACCTATATAACGGAAAAGGGACTTTTTTTTTTAAAAAAATTCTGCTCATATGTCCAATATAATCCTGTGGATGTCCTTTTGCAAGCCAGCTTTTCCGAGGTTCACTGAACAAATCGTTTTTATCCTGAACAGAGAGTTTGAAAAAACACAGAAAGATTGCTTGGGTGGAATCTGCTACAATATATTTCTCTTTTTTTGTAAAGACACTCACAAGAGCTTAAGCCAGTAGTCAGTATGAATCGTAGCTGTTTGATGATGAAAAGAGGACGAACTGAAAATGGCAAATAGCTGGTTTCTTTCTCCCTGGTTTCTGGTCATCTCCTCTTGCTCGGCTATTTTCTCCGCTTTCTTTTGTCAATCCATTCCGTTCCATTCTTCCCTTTCAGATGGGCTCTCTCTTGAGAGACGTTTAATGGAATGACTTTTGTGTTTTGTTGCTCTTTTTAAGCTGATCATTATGACATGATGGAGCTAATATCCTCGAGTAAATATAGATCCTTTCTTGGAAATCTCTTTTTTTTTCTTTACACTTGACCAGTCTATTGATTTTCGGATAAAGGTAGTAATGTAGTATTGCATGGGACAATGAATTCCTGAAAGAAAACTAAAAGAACCAGAGACCAAGGAAAGTCCTTTCTTCTGGAATGTGCCCTTTCCATCTTTCCCTTTTTTCAAGGCACAATGCTTTCAATGCGCTTAGGAAAAGTGAGAGCTTTTTTTAAAAAAAAAAAGATTCTAACCGAGAAATTTGAGGAACTGGTGGTGAGAATGTCTTTTGTCAGTGTGAAAAGTCGACAAAACGGTATTTTGTCATTTTGCTCTCAGCCCCAGAGATAATTCTAATTTATACGTGTACGCCTATTACATGGTGATAAACAGAGTGCAAAAGAATGGAGGAGAGTAGGGAGAAAAGACAAAAACGCCATTTTTCTCTTTTCTTAAATTTCCAGTATTTTTTGTTGTTCCAAGTGAAGCATGAACGCAACAGATGAACACTGATGACAGGATATGTGCTCTGGTTTTGAAACAAAAACATGTGAGAAAATACTCAACTTGTCTTTCTTTTTTGGAGCTCAGGGGAAAAAAAGATTTATTGCTTTTTGACCTGCTTGTTCTGATGTCAGAGTCATTCGTCATTTTGCTCAACAATCCCCGTAAAAATATGTTTGTTTCTAACTCTACCATATCACGCGTTTTTAACCTTTTGAAAATTTCTTTTCACTTGATGCGCATTGGGCATTCCATTCTTAAAGATGGCGCCTTGTTTACTTCCCCATAGCGCACCAACTTTTTAACTGCGCACTTTTCACGAGCTTTTTTTTCGCTAATCTTCACCAAAAAGTGGTGAGTAGTTGGTGTGTTAACTCGCGAGCTTATGACAACTTAACTTTCTTGCGCTTGATGCAGCTGTACAATTCATTTCATTTTTTTAAAAATACAGTTTTGAATGAAAGACAAGTCTACGGTTCATTCTTTCATGACAAATTCTGAAAACAGAGAAAAAAAGGAGGAAGTGTTCACGAAGATGATGCATTCTGAGGACGACAAGAAACAGGAAAAAAGCGAACAAAAAAATATAATGGGTTGAGAAAAAAAGAGGGATGTAGACATTTTTTTTACCTCGTTTCTATAAAAAGGGACTTGTGTGGGGTTCGTGCTCACAGAAAAGATATTTAATTTTTTTTTATATGAGAAGACACCTTACATAGGGAAAACTGTGTAAAAGCTCTGTGTACAGAAGCTCTCTCTTTTTTTTATTACGGGGAGATTTTTTTTTTGCATAGAAAATTTTTTAATGAAAAGATAATAATGCAGTAAACAAGGATAAAGAAGTGGCGTTTGCGACACACATGCATATTCAAAATAAAACGCGTACATCATAGCAAAACTTGTCTTATTTATTTGAGATGAAATGTTTTGCTGGTAATACTCACGGTTTTCAAGATTCGGATCTTGCTGAGGGGTTTATTTCTTTTGCTTACAGTTAGAAACGCGGTTTTTGTAACATTTCACCTTTTTTCTTTTCCTTCCTTTCCCATTTTCTCCGTAAAGTTCTGATATGATCCTGACAGATGTAACGGATTTTCATTGGCTCCTCACCAAAAAATTGTGAAAATATTTGTGCGGAGAGAATGGGTTGAAATGATTGTTGGTGGGGTTGGGGTAATGTGGTGATGGTGGGAAATTAAAGATTATAGTATCCGCGTAATCATCCATGATAAGGCAAGGCCTTTGAAAAAGTCGGGACTGTGTGATAGCCACACGCCGCACTCACTCTTTTTCGGAAGCTGTCGTCACCACTGCAAAAAAAATATGGATATGAGCTTTTTTTTTCAAGGGATGGTGAAATTATTGTGTTAGTTTGACCTCCAGAAAAATGGAAAAAAGGATTAAGAGTATAATAAAAGAAATATATTAATGCGATTAATTATAGTTTTCAAATAAGAAGTCTGCCACAGCTGACCCAACATTCGAGCACGAGAACGAAATTCAGCACGCACAGCTTTTAATGAATCCTCAGCTAGGATGTCTTGGAGCTGGAAGCCCTTTGCAGTCTTCTCAACTGTGCCAGCAAAGCCAACAATCACCGTCAGCGAATAATGTTCTGAGCAACAAACAAGCTGCAGCGGCCGCTGCTGCCGTGACGGCTAATCAACAACGGAATGCTGAATTATTTGCAAAGGTGAGAGGGTCTGAAATTCGAATCAATTTTCTTGGATTGTGTGCTAGTTAAAAAATTTAGTATTTAGTAAAAAAAAAGTAGTTTTTAGCATAAATTTTGATCGTGGCTGGACCTGGATGTGACCGACATATCGAAGATCTTGAGCCAGATGTTTTATAGAACACTGACTCTGGAAGTTTTGCGAAAGAAGAGTGAAAGAATGCTGAAATTTGTACTTTCCTGGAAGGAAGAAGAGTATTGAACTTTGATAGTACCTAAGGAAGCATATGTGTTCCGATAATACCTGTTAAAAAGATGTTTAATCATACGTTTTGTTTTGTTGATTACAGCAAAATGGATGTAGACCTTCGATTCCTTCACCGATGCAGTCCTTCCTTGGCCCTCAGCAAGCAGCCGCTGCTGCCGCAGCTGCTGCTGCTGCAATGGGACCGAACTTTGTCTTGTTCCCGTTTTTGGATCAACTTCATCATGCATCTGCTGCAGCGGCGGCTGCTGGTGCATTCCACAATCCGCTTCAGACAATGCAACCCTTTATGCAGAAAAATAACGTAAGTCCGCACAGAGAAATCTTTCTGACCCAAATTTACTCTGTTATAACCTGCTTTTTTCTTTGCAACCGTTTTGCTTGAGTAATTACTCGGAAAGTACGGGGAAATCATATTTATGGCAAAGTGTAAGATGGGGTGTACGGTACAGGCCATATGTGATATGAACTGAATCTCATGCCAGCTTTTTTCGGATAATAATGTGCACTTGTTGTATCTTTTATTAATGGACAGATGCTATCTCCACTACAATCATGGCCTGGACTACCGATAATGCCTCCTACGGCCCAGAAAGCTCCTCAGCCCCAGCAACAGGCGTCTTCTCCGGCACCCGCTGAGGGTGATGGCCCACTAAATCTGTCCAAGCCCAAGGGCAGTGGCGGAGGTAGCTCAGTCAGCTCTGGAGGGATAAGTCCCATAATGCCCAATCTAAATGGGAACGGGGCAAGGTCACCTCCTTGTCATGGGCAGAACATGGACAACGCTAGAAATGTCCCACCAGGATTGGTTCTACCACCAACATTTATGCCGTTTGCGACTTTTCCATTATCATCTGGTATGAAGACATATGTGACCTTTATTTTTGATGATTAAATTTTAACACAGTGCACATGAGAGAATCTATAAATGAACATGTAGACAGAAAAAAAACTGATATTTATCAACACACATTAATTTTTGATGTCGTCTGACTTCGTAGGTGGTGGAGGTAAGGATCAGCCGTTTCCATTTTCTCCAAATCTACCACCAGCTTCACTGACCCCAGGTAAACCTGGACGGGGTGTCTTTCATCCACATTCTTCAATGTTTGAGGCAAATGGCAGTAGTCCGGAAGATGATGGACCTCTTGGTCGAGGAAAAGACGATGGTGATTTTATGACCGCGTGTCAACAAAGTACTAAAATTTTAATGTTTCCCCATTCAGATTTAAGACCGTTTTTCCTAATGAGATGCTTATATCGTTTGTCACAGGTGCGAAAATAATTCGTCAGCAAAAGAGAGATAGCGATAACAAACCACACATCAAGAGACCCATGAATGCATTCATGGTTTGGGCCAAAGATGAACGACGCAAAATTTTAAAAGCATGCCCTGACATGCACAACTCTAATATTTCCAAGATTTTGGGTATGCACATATTTTCAAACAAAATTGTTTAAAGATTAAGATAAAGAAAGGGTACTTTCTTCATCATTTCGTATCAATGTACTAATCTTTACTGTTGTCCCTGCTGAATCCACCTGGCCCACCTGGTCTGGGAGATGTCGCTGACTTTGGTCAGTTTCTTCATGGATCTGGCGATTTGCCACATGGATTACGGTATTAAATTATATTAAATTATAAACATATTTTTATCAAAGTTAACGGAAAGCATGACAATTATAATTTGTTGTTAACTAATTTAAATTTAATTTGATATACGCAGAGATGATACTACAAGCGAAACTAGCAGTGCAGACGGAAGTCTTTTCAATGACTCACTCCATATGGATATGGACGCTCAGGACTCCCGAGCTGCATCCTCATGAATTAACCAAAGTATGGCAAGTAATACTGCCAGTAATTTTTACACGAACGAACAAATCTCTCAGATTTTTAGCAACTGGATGAAAAGTCAGCCAAAGTTACTGCAGTTTTAATATTCTAATTTCTTATTCTTGCCGAAACTAAATTGAATCTTTGAAGAAGGAAGATGACACTTGAGCATACTACTAAATATGTAGACTTCCATTTGAGAGAAAATTTCCCCTTCTCTCGTATAAATGATTCCCAAGCTTTAAGAAATAGTTAAGTTTATGCAGGGTTTAGTTTAGCATGCAGTCTTTTCGCATGTAATTTAATCACTGTCCCTGGACTGCTATTAAAGTGTATAAAGGGTAGCTTTAAAAATCAAGTTTTTTGTACATTTTAGTCTTCTAGTGATATCAAGGATTGCTATAGCAAATTTATAATATAATATTGTATTGTTATATATCTACTGTTAGGCAAAAGCGATAAATTTTTAATTTTTTTCAGAGAAGAGAAAAACATAGTTATAATTTTTTTGCTCATGTTATCTCCTCATTTTTAATTTTATTATGATTGCAGTGTGCTGTTGATTGTTGATATGGAAATATACTCATATTTAGCGATTTGTTTCCAGCGTTCAACTGCTATAACTGTTCCCATGTAGCAATACAAACTCCTTATATACCCAGGAAATGTCCTTGTAATGCCCGTTATATGTCATGAAATGACAAAGTTAGGCTATTTACTACTGACAACCTGGCTCTTTTTTTGTATTAACTGATATTGAATTTACTCCACAAAATAGATGCTAAGAGCATTGTTTAATTGTACATAAATAAATAAAACTGGCCCAAGATATGGCGGTTGTGTTTTGGGTGTTTTCTAGCTGTAAAATTAACATAATAATACTTCTACAACGGGATTTAGTGAACAAAACTGAAGCAATCATGTCATTGGAGGAAGAGATAGGAGAATGTAATATATTTAAAAAGAATCACATTTACGGTAGCTTTCTACTTTTACTTTAAAGTTTGTATATGTAAAGGAGTGAATAGAAACAAAACTATTACTGGAAGTTATGGGGCTCACTATGTTGTGAAGTTACTTAAATTTTAAAAACCACACACCTTCCACTGTAAACCGAATATATACTTCCTTAGGATCTATCACTGTATTTTACTTAAGAAGGTTGGAGTACAATCTAAAACTTTATTAAAAAACTTAAATGCTACTGTTATTAGTATAAAAATAAAAATATATTGTAATGTTTAGCTTACTTATATACCGTTCGACTGGAAACTGCGAAATGAACTAATTAGAGAAAGGAAAGCGGAAAAGGAAGAGAGGTACGAGTTGGCTTTATGTCGAGTACTATAAGTTAATGTAAAGCTACAAATTTAATGTGAACTTTTTTGTGAGTTGGTTCTGATGCTGTATTAATGGTGTAGTGTGTAATTATATTAGTGATGAAAATGATGGGTAGTTTATGAAATACGGTTTGCCAAAGGCAACAAAAAATGAAATTTAAAGGCATCACGCTGCAGTTCACATATTACATGAATGAATAAAAATCTTATCCCTACACAGATATTCGACAAACATCACAAAAATGGTTATTTACTAGGTAATTCAAAATTAGATAGGAAATTGTACGAAAATCAGAAATTAGGAAAAAGCAAGTGTTGCTAGTTATCATGCCGTCAAGACGTAATTCCTTGTAGGCTTTTAAAAAACGCGTTCACTTTGCATAATTATAATTACTATGCATGTTGTATGTGTATAATAAAAAAAATGTTAAATATTGCAATAGCACAGAATTATTTTACTCATTATTTTTCTCTCGCAAAATAATTGGACTGTCATAAGTTGAGAAAATGGTCATTTCATCGGGATTACGTGTATCCACAAAAAACCAGACATACGGGAGTGCCTATGAAACGATCTCCGCAAAAATGTGAATAACTTCTTAAAAGATGCTCTTGTGTTTATTCTGCGCTTTTTTAACCGTACTTACCTAGGTGGATAAACTGCAAACGGAATATGATTTTTTATGCTGGATACGGTTATAGACCGAAATTAAAAACAAGGTCATTCCAGCATCTGCCTAATAGCTGAGGAGCACCGGTCTTCACCACTTTTAAGTACTTGAGGAATGTCTATGCTTACAACTCGGTCGAATTATAAATCCTTTTTGGTCGTTACTTTTAATTGAAGAATGTGTGAGACTAACACGTGAAAATAAACTATTTCAGCAAGATTAAGACTTAAATATTTAAATGCGTTATTTTTCTGGTAATGCTCGTCAAGCTCGCTGAATGTGAGTCGAGTTTGCAATGCATACTTAAAGTACTTTTGGTTTTTCAATCTTCTGTCCGCATAAACAGGCAGATGTTCTTAATTTCATTTTTCACAGCTAGAAATTCCAGACTTGCTCAAAAAAAAATTTTAATTCCAGTTCTCTATCAGCATGCTCTTCTCGGTATATCAGCCGCATCACCTTATATCATCTCAAACCTAATCCATTTCGGATCATCCCCCTATCCTAATAATGAAACAAAAAAACCTTTTACCGTTTTTGTTTCACGTGAGCCCAGCGAGGGTGAAAAAATAGGCAGCCGCTGTTAAAAAGTCATACTGCACCTATGCATCAATTCTGAAAACTTCAATTAGGGCGCAGCACACCCTTTTTACGCGACTGCCAGTCTGTCGATGGATATTCGATGCCACCTTTTCGATAGATCTGCTACTTTAATTACGTTTTCATAGTTACCGAATTATGGCCATCTTGCTGCATAATAATTATTGACTTTTAATATTTAGTATATAAGTACTGATCTGAACCCATATTGTTCACTTTTACCTCCCGACATTTCCGTCCGATTTTCTAAAATTGCTAAACAAACTTGGTGATCTCGTGTTTCTATTTTTTCAACATTTCCCTTGCTTTTGGCTACTCTTTGCTCGTGCATTTCGAACTCACTGAACTGCTGAGTAAATAAAAGCGGGCAGTGCAGCATTGTCCCTTTAGTATTAATAATTCAACATGTTACATGCTCTATTAAATCCCCTTGTCTTTTTTTATTTATAACGACAATGAGATTACCTACAGGATTAAGCGGAGGTAATGAAGGGCGAATGAATGTACGATGATCATCGCATCGGTCCTTTTCTCCTCTTTCAATAAGCACATTATTGACTTGTGCCGACTGACTGCCTACTTTCCAACAACTGGTTCACCCTTCTTCTCCGTCACCACCAAGAGAAACGCCAGCAACTTTATTGTCCCTTTGTTATTACTCTTCTTATTTATTTGCAGCTGGACTTTCCATGCACTTTTCGGATACTTTAAGTTGTATCTAGTGCACATGTACACACCATGTAACTTTTATTGGTCAATAACGTGTACTCTTTTGGGATGATGAGCAGCTTAGGGCAGTCTTCCCTTTGCGGGCACCCTCTTCAGCTGTAGCTGACTCATGAAAAAAAGAGGCAGGATGAATTCCATGTATGACGTGATGTCAATTTCAATATTATCATAATCTTTATCGCATCTGACTTTATTGTCACAGGGTAATACTGGCTTACGCTGTGCCCTGGAAAAATTACCGTTCTTTCATAGGGAAAAAAATTAAAAGCAACGGGAGATAGCTTGGAGAGTGGCACTTATCATTTTGTAGTCCGTGCTAAATATAGCGTGAAAGCAAAATTGCTATTGGAAGTGTGCACTGCAACAAAAAAATGGTCTGTTGAAAGACGTGAGTTACTTATTGGTCACTTTGTTGAAGGGACAAGATTTTTTTGGTAGATTAGAGAAAAATCTCAGACAATTGTTCAACTGGAAAAAATTGCTAATAACGGAACGAGGACGGATGAATAAATGAGGTGAAAAATAAATTTTCATTTAGGAAGCAGTGTATGAGCCCGCTCCTCTCATAAATGACAGAATACCAACAAGAAATGCAGTAGCGTACGAAATATTTTGCAGTCGTATGAAATATTTTGTGGCGATGAATGACAAAATCAGATTTTTTTGCACGATGATAATTAGCTGAAGCGCACTTCAAAAAACACGATGATGAAACCCAATATAAAATGGGCCAATTAACAGAACCCGATAAGTGTCGCACGTCGCCCGTAAAACTGAATACTATTGACGAGCGTATCTTGGTACTAGCATAATAAAATGCAATGTGCGCATGCCACCACATGCAATAGAGATACCTACATGCAGATGCATCACTGCATTATGTGTCGACAGTTGGACAAACTGCCATAAAGCTGCACGTCATAATACATTGTTTTATAATGCAATTTTAATAGTCCCAATTACATTGACTCTTCTCTGAAAATGGGTAAACTAAGCTTAGTTTATTGAACTGTAAGTTCCCCCAAAAAGTGAACTGCACTTCTACTAATCCCATTTTGGGGTAATGAAAAGTCAACTGAAAAAAAGTATTAGGTCATAATATGAGATCATAAAATATATGAAAGAATACACACAAAGAAGCTGTTTGCTGCATACTAGGGCAGTTGTTAAAAGAACGAGAAAAGTGTCCCGAAATATAAAAAAAGGTGCTAGCGTCATCATTGTCATGCTATGTCATATCATTATTGTGCAATAATGTCAAACAAGGGACTGCTGTTGCATTGTTCAATGAATATTCGCCTTGAATATATATATTTTTTCTAAGCTTTAGCTTAGGCTTTCGAATTTGTGCGTTTCAGTTACATCTCCCGTTACACAAAAATTTGAGATAGTTTACTCGTGTTCAGTACCACACGAAAAAGGACGTTTTCAGTTGCGATAATACTAGGATGACTCATCTTACATCGTAAACAACTTTTGACTGTGTGCATACATGACATTTTTACGAGGACCAGAAGCAGCAAAAACATTCAGACGAAGATGCATTAGAAAAGCGATACCCTGGAAGGATCGCATACACCACAGCCTTCTTCTCTCTGAAGTTAAAAAAAATTGTTAAAAATGTACACGATTGCTCAACTCGGCAATAAAGATGCGTCCATAAAAATGCTTTTTTCAAAACAGTCCACACATCCACCTTCCATCCACCCAACAAAATACTGAAAATACATAGTTTATGATAATACATATCGGTTTATTACTTCGTTGCGTCATACGCGATGAAACGGATGATGACAAGGGACTCATTCCTAACTAAAAATAATATTAAAGAGCTGAAATTTTAGCACTAAGCTACGCCGTTATTAGCTTTACGACAAAATAACTATTAAACAATTGTGTTTATTTCCAGATATTTTTTTACGTGTTTTGTCGTGTTATGAGGTGGAAACGCGTAAAGTACGCTTTCTAAATTACCTTTGTTGCATAACGAGCTAATATTGATTTCAAAATTACAAACTTCAGCACAAAAGTTTTATTTTGTTTAGTAGTTCCGTAAAAATGTTTTCGTGTTTCAGGATGCCCCATGAAAAATGCAGTAAGCCTTTTTATGTGCACTATTCCTCGCTTCACTGCCCTCTTCCATCTCTAAAAGTTTTATTTAGCGTTCAACTGGGTCATGATATCATTCCTGGGAAGCTAAAGCTGCACAAGTTGCAAACAGTTGAAACTTTCCGTATTTTACCCTTTAATGGCATGCGATAAAGGCACAGTCCAAATTGGTTTTTGGATCGCTCTCCTTCTTCCTGTTGTGTATCTGACGGATTGTTTTTGAAACTGTTAAATGGCTACTAATCTGTGTGGTTTGTTTTGTAAAATGAAAAATGCAGAGATCATGCACACAACTGTCCTGACATACAATAGCGGATCACTTTTCACATCGTCACTGAATGTAATAACTCCAGCAAAATAGAATTGTGTTGCTGCTATGACGAGAGGGGGTTAGGGTTTTTTTGGAAGGAATAACAAATTGGCAGAGTGACAGTTGAGTGTGGGAGCAAAATCTGAAGTAGACGTAGTCATAACTTTGGCTATTTGAAAATCGAGAATGAATTATTCACAGTTTTACGGCCTAGGCCATTTGTCATTATTTTTCCAGAATATCATCGTCCTGTGTAGGTGGAGTAGTTTTATAGGTACGTAACCCTTTACATACCATCCCAATTAGATGCTTTAGTAGACCATACTAAATTAGTAGGTTTTCAGTTTTTGCGCGTGAGAACCTGTAAAAAAAGAATTTGTTAATGTATGAACGGGCAACGATGGGAATTTGTGCACCTTGCTGACAAGGCAAGGCAGCTTCCACTTTCCACATATTTTCGGAAGATTGGATTGTGTGGGGTAGATAAAGTAAAAGTGTAGTGTAACGGACAGGCGATTATTAGGGTTTCTCTTACTGGGTAAAAAGGGGAAGTAATCCATTTCTCAGGCTAAACGTTCCACATGAAGCGTTTGCATTGATAAATGCAAGCTCATGCTTCTCTGTGGGAAGATGAAGGGTTCGCCGATCCGGGCTATCAGGCTGAGAGAAAAAGAGGAGTGAGCAGGATAAATTTCTATTTAAATGACACAACCATGATACCACCAGTTTTGGATACTGGTGGATAAGAAAAATCGATTGTTACATCGATTTATAACGGATTTGGGATATTGTGCGGATAGAGCTCATATTCAAGGTGCACTATTGTTGTGAAACCTTTTACAGAAAATTAATGACGTTTGTATAAATATTGCAATGCTTACTTTGGGCTAACACTCAACGGCTCATTTCCTCTTTTCTGATGATAATCGACAATCCAGGGATGGAACGGATAAAGAGAAATTGATTTGAGGGAGCACAAAAAAAAGGTTTACTCTGCCGATATGCGTTTATCCCACTGATAAAAATAATGAACAAACAAAAATGACACCGGAAAACGGGGAAGATTCACAAATTTACACGTTGATTATTTATAAACAGTAACATAAATGCTTTTTTGTGAACTTTTATATACTGTATGCAGAAGTAATCAGGAGCAGCAAACAGCGATAATTTCGCTAGTTTATGCCAGCTAAACAAAACATATTGTTGAAGTATACAGGACGCTATAAAGAAGCACTAATTTGTTTAATGCTTCTGCATCCGGGATATTTATTTTTCATTAAATTCATAAAAAGTAAATTCAAGAGATTGTAAATAGAGTGAGCATAGTTACATCATATCAGAAACAAAGTAGGTTCAAGGTTTTTATATTCGATGAATACCAAGTTAAATATGCCTAGGGATTCAAAGTGAATTTACATTGGTAATTTACCCCATTCATAGCTTAGATGATCTAATCGGATATGCCTCAGTTATCAATATCTGAAAAAGGGATGCAGACCATATATCCGGATAGATCGGACACTCCTTCACACCATTCAGTATTCTGCTCGGCTTTTAAAAAACTTACATTTTTACGTCAAACTAAGTGGAGGATCTAGGAAAAATTTTACAAAACTTTAATGGAATGAAGTTGCTAGGAAGTTTGAAGAGTTTATAGCGGAGTGCATTTGTCTTATTCCAAGGCGGAACTCATTTCCTTTTGTTGAAAGATATAAAAATTGGATCATGACTTCATTAAGTAAATGGTCAGTATTTTTTTGTTAAAAATCAGGCAGAAAATTTTGTATGTCTTGAAGGCGAAGATAAGTAAACAAAAAAAGTAAATAGAGTAGGAACATCTGGCACGTGGAAAAGTGAATAAATAAACATGTTAGAAGATATAATTTGTTGTTAATGAGCCGCATCATTGCATCTTATCGATGCTGTCAAAGTGCATGTAAACTGGGATTATTTCAATTACTAATTTGAAAGTTCCGAAATAAATTGCTGATAGAGAGCTTGACTCTCAACACGGAAGAAATTAATTCTAAATTAATCAAAACATTACAGAGTTGATTAAAAAGCCTTTCAACAATAGCCAAAAAACGCATTTAGGCCGATAGCCACATTTCTCGTTATCTTATATCAGAACATCCACACTTCAACACTTTTGCAGATGAAAATTATTTCCGTGCTTATTACTACATTTCTGGTCCTATTTCTCCAATAATAAACAGGGCAAGGTTACAAAGAGCCAGTGCTGCTGGCACAATTCTTAAAAACTTAGATATTCCCATCACAACCTGTTTTTTTTATTTGCTGGCTCAGTCAGTAACCTTAATTTGCGGATACGTCGGTCGGCCCAGTAGACCATATGCATTTCCACTGTATTTTGTGGTAAGCACACATCCGCTTTTCCTTTTAAAGCTGCTTTGCTGTCATACTGAAAAAAAATTCAAAACTTGTACGACCGCGGAAACTTTTCTCTTTAAATGTGAAAATTCAAGAGAACAAATGGCGACAGCCGATATTTTCTTTGTAAGAGCAATTACATGTTAAATTAATTTTTTAACCACAGCAAAAGCCACCCATTTTTACTGGAGTAGTAAAGTGCACTTAATTACAGAAAAATATATTCATTTCAGTTCAAGTTCCACATCTCATTTAAGTCATGCCAGTTGAATTCATGAAAAACTTAATTCACATAGTCCAAGTTCAGAATAAAAGTATATTCTGTCTAGATATTTTACCTAATTTACAGTTCAATAGTAATCATTTTATTAATATTACGTTATGTTTTTTTATAAAAAACTAGACGAGCAGAGAAAGCCTTGTCCAGCCTTTCCAGCGTCGCCAATGATTCCCATAAAAAAGTTGCATTATCATCCTGCTCACCATCGGAAGTATCACATTAGCCCATGCGAGCTTACACACATTGCGCAAGTTTCGCCACTGAAACCGATCATTTCCTCTTAAACAAAGGCACACAAAAGGGAAATATACACTTCTCATCATCCCTTACACAATTTGGGTCGGACCATTATTATACCCCATTAAAAGGCAGTAAGCTATGTCGCAGTGAAGAGAGCTAATCCTTACTTTTGGAATAATCAATTCATATTGCCCCTACAATGCTTTTATGAAAAAAGTAACGTTTGACTTTAGCCATCTTTAAAATTCCATTCTTTAATCCAAATTTTTTGTTCAAGCAGCCACTTTCCAAAAACTGGAATGCCATCAGCCGTATCACAATTTTTGGAATGAGTTTGCCCATTACGCTTTTTAAAATCCTACAATAATGCTATGTATTACTGCTTTCATGTTGGCTGATGACGTGATGGGATGGCTAGACAGATATGGATCATCCCATCCCAAGCATCAGCGGTGGTCATCGTTTTTTTTCAAATGCTGAATAAATGTTTAAAAAAATAAAATGAATGAGAGCGTGTATCTGATTGAATAAATTCGTAAAAAGTAGCCAAGATGACAATGACAGTGACGGATGACGCCGTTTCAGCAATAACTAATGTTAGTGGGGTGCTATTGAAACTGGCTACATAGTTCCCTTTCTTTGTTTCCAATCTTGATAGAACGTATCTACAAAGTTGATGACAGGGCATGTGTAGTGC
>JAHZND010002612.1:0-22980 GCA_027744115.1 Acrocyrtus sp. NNG-2020
AGTAGTGAGAAGTACTGACAGAAAGTTTGGCAAGAGCAATTTCAAATTCTAGTGTCGATTCTCAACTTTTCCACTTTTGCTAGCTAATGTACTACTACACCACCCTTTTCAATTCCCAGGATGACATTTCCATCTAGAATGAAAAAGTAATTTTATTACACTAGTATAGGCCACATATTACAGAATAAACTGTCAAAATGGTGTAATAACACATCACAGGTGTAAGGTACTTCATAATACGTATTATGATGGATTTCCTTTTTTTCTGGAAGAAATTTCCTACGAAATATTTTGATTATAAAGGAAATGTCAAAGAGAAAAAATTGGGAATGTATATAATTTTCAGAAATCTCAGAGCAGCTTTGTTTGTATTGATTTCCTTCAATAATGCTATTTTTACACCCACCCACCTAGCTATTTATTCTTCGAGCTTTTGTGCCTGAAAGAAAGTTGCACGTTTTCAGCAATATCAAAAAGATTTCATTTTTGGGATCGAAGGTTGCAATGTACACAAGGACAGGTAAAACACACGCTTCGGCATTAACAAATAGCTTTCTTCACTCTTCACTTTATCCGCCGCTCCCACAAATTGATTTATCCTTTAGGGGAAAAAACTGCAAAGAAGTCGGTTCCTGTCTCAAAATGGGCTATTGTGTAAGCGTTCACAAAATATTTTTGCACTCCTTTGAGCTCTTTGACTCAAGTTATATAATTTGATGCTTACCATTCAGGGAACATCATTAATATATGATTACGACTACCTGCATACTAGTAACAAACAACGTACCTACAATCTGTCTGTGTATCCTACCTAACTAATACCATCTGCGACCTATAATTGCGCATTCGGGTTCGGTTATGGTACTAAACAAATTAAAACATTTTTGGGTTCCATAATAGCGCATATTATTAGGTATGCACACATGCACTGGAACCCAAAAAGATTATGCTGATGTGGAGCATTACTGCTGGAAATAACTTGCAGTTATAACAGATAGTGTGCTTTTTCTCCACACAATAATTGGATTCGGAAGCCACACACTAAACTTAATATCTATATTCTGCATTAAAAGTGCAAGTGAAGAAGCAAACAAAAATACATAACTATACATATAAGTATTAAAGTGAATCATCAAATGCTCTATTTTATGGGGTATTTTGAGAAGAAAATTTATCACTCGTACCATAGCATTTTTTGCTATAAATTCAAAGAATTGTTAATTTCAAGAAATGGTTGCAGTACAGATAGTTCTGTCTCTGGCGACATGAGATGAAAATAGGCCATCAAAATTAGTGGAAACCAAACCGTGCAAATTATTCTTGATGCTTATATGTAAAATACAACAGTGACATATTGACAAGCTACACACCTAATTACAGTACCTAGAAGAGGAAAAGTATAGGTAGATATCGTTGTAGTCTATTTGATGTAATTTCCAGTTTTTCACATTTCATGTTGTCAGTCAGTGGCATAAAGTATGCTACTTATCACCAAAAAAGCAATCAATTGAGTGGACTACACCTTGGCAGAAGAAACAACATGGAAATTCCATTTTACTACAAACAATGAGGGAGGACTACATACGCTCTGGAATCAATAGCAATAAAACTCCGTAACGCCAATCTGGAGCAATTGGGATATTATTGAAATGTACGCAAGGCACGCAAAGCTCGCAGCTGGGAGAATCACGTGTAACGGTGATACATATATATGCTACTGTGTTTTAACACTGAATCTGCAAACTTGCCAAATGTCTGTTTAACGATTTTTCGGGACAGCTACCCTCAATAATGACACTTGCAATTCTGGAAAATCCGTAATTAACTTCATTCGGAGTTTCCACTTTGCAGCTTCCCGTGTATCGGAACTAGGAGAATTAGCTGCCCTTTGTCCGTCTATGAAAACATGTGACCACTGATGCATAAAAATGTCTTTAATCAGCTTTCCACTCATGTGAGCTACAGAGCTACTCCTCTTTTACTTTATTATTCTGGTGTCCTAAGTTTCTATGTTGGAAATGTTGAAATAGGCATACCTAGTCAAAAGAAAGCACACTACTTTCACATTTTAAGGGCTGTACTGTGGTTTTCCAGTCGTGGCCATGAGCCATGAGCTCGTCGATTTGTACAAGTTTTTATAGTAACGTTTATTGTAGAACGATAAAAGTCTATGAAGTGACTTATACAGAGTTCCGTCTCATGGGTCAACACGAAAAGTTGAAGGCGGAAAGATTTGTCATTGTCACCGCAAGTAGCATGCTTTAGGTTACGCTTTTAAACTAAGACTTAATTAATGACCAAACATGTGAGAGGCGATCACTGTACTGTCAATTTCGCCTGTAAAGCTGGCGCAGGTGGTTTTGCAAGTTCCAGAGCTTAGTGCAAGTAAGTAATTTCTCCTGGAAAAATAAGTTGTACATGCTACACGTGTAAAACCTTGCCAAGCAAAATCAAAATTCTCATCTGATAAGCCTTAGCCATATTTATTAAGATGTCATAGTTTAACCGTAACGCATTATATTACTCTTTTTAAATATCCACATTTAACTAATATTTGTACCATTGCGAACTAAAAATAGTCAGGAAGTCTTGAGGTTTAGTACTGACTCAGCAGATTAGTACTGATTTGCAAACAATTTGCAGAATGTGATAAAAATGCACTTTAGCTAAGCTCAGACAACGCCCTGCCATAACCCAACTTTTTACTATAGCATAAAAATGAATCATTTCCAGTTACAACCATTCTTGCATTATTCTTTGAAAACTTGCTTTATGACAGCGGGGTAATTAATCGTAAGTGCATACCTATTTGGAATAGGTCCAGCCAAATTGCTTCCTCCCATCCAGGATTTCGGGTACACGTTTAAGTTAATACCACGTTACAAGATAATTACGACTAAGTCCAAGAGTTTTACTGTTTGTGCACTTTATTGCCTCTCCAGTATGTCAAGTTTTACTGACACTCTTCTTTTATACCATTTTTCATCTTTCGTACTGAAAGAAGTCCAAACTTCCCCGAACGAGTGGCACAGAAGGAAAATAAATTTTGCTGCCAACTGCATTTAATAGGACCGTATATATTTTGTACTCTAGAAGATCCGTCGCAATTTCCCCACCTATTTGTCACTGGCCTACAGCCGAGCTAGCAAAGTGTTTTTTACATGTTCTCCGTCACGATATAGAATTTGATCATTTTTATTTGCCACTTTCACCATGTCATATTTTTTCATTGTCTACTTGCAAATAAAAATCCGTCTGCTATACGTTTAAACAATAAAATTTACTCTCCTCCTATGCAATAACAGAGACTCAGTTATGAACGAATGACTTGGAAAAGAAACTTATTCTTTCAGAATGGAACCTTTGGAAGAACTTTCGCCTGACATAAGTCAAAGCTGGAGATGGACTGATGGAAAACGGGGAAAGTCGCTCCTTTTTCTAGAGAAAACCACTCACATAGTTGCGTAGCAGTGATGGAAGGTAGGCGAAGTAGTCGGGCTTTTTTACAGAGCAGTTGTCTTGACATGGCTTGGCCTGGCTTTCATGAAGAGGCAGAATTGAAGTGATATCATAGCCCACTTACAAAACCCACTATTTTTCGTGGTTTTAAGTGTGGTAGTGGTAAGAGCAGTGGTGAAAGTGTAAAGCTAGAAAAGGGACAAAAACATTTTAGTTGGCTTGAACCTTTTTGTTATGGGTCTTTTGGAGTGAAGTGAGAAAGAGAGTGAAAATGATGACGACGAGGGTGATTGCGATGAGCTTCACTCTCTCTGTTTTTGTTACACTTGTTCTTTTAGTAGGGAAAGGGTACATTCATGCAGTCAAACTCCGACAGGGAGTTAGGGAATCCCTAGCAAAATGAGATAAAGCCAAAAAGGTTAGGTCGAAGAGTCGAATGGGGTCTCCTCACTGTGAAACAGGCAAACACATACGGTTTTTTAGTAGTAGTGTATAAACTTTCCGTAATAATGTCACACGACAAGTGACATATGGCTTGATTCACACTCAGTATATCTTGTGGGAGGCACCAAAGCAGAAACCGAATTACATAGTCCACGGTTTCCGTGAGTCAAATGCATTGATTGAATCGAAAGAGTTGGATTATAGTCCAGATTTCTATGGGGTGTAGGCGTGCAGGTAGTAAAAATGGAGAGCGGAAGTTTTTCGCAAATTAGCTATTTGAAATTTTTGAATCGCTTCGTTAATGAATACTTGTAATTTTATCAATATCCTTTTTAATACAATGGAAGCTATTTTCCATACAGGTTTGATTGAAGCTTCAATGCACTGGAATAATAACTTTTTCATGTGGAGAAAGGAAACAGGTAGAAATGAAAAGGAAATAACGCTGGTGTGAACGGAAACCCACGCAATTTCTTTCCCTTTCACTCTCAAACAGCACTTTTCATTATGAAGTTAGCTTATCAAATTCTCCATTGTGTGCTTTCCATCCCATATTTTACACAGGAAACAAGTTGTACCTACTCATACGCTAGCCTATTGCAGTTGATTGATAGAACATACAACTACAACAGTGTAAACAAAAAATGGCTTATCCGGTTATGCTATAGATAACTGATAATTTTTGAGGATGTTACTCGAATAACAAGTAAATATTAACTTTATCAACACTCTAAGGCATTATTTGATCTTCTCAACCCTTTTATGTTTGATGCGTAGTTTATTGCTAGCACATTCATCAAGCTTTTACTGTTTTACATTCTTTCCTTCATCAAGTTATCATTTTTAGCTTGTCGTCATCTGCAATCTTACAATAGGTACGAAATATTTATTTTATACTGATCGTCGGTAATCATTACTCTCATTTCGAATTACATACTCATATGTCAGTTTAATAATTACGAGACTACAAAAGAGAAATGTAAAATGCAGGGCTGAAAAATCCCGATGAAAACCAGACTTGTTTTATTGATTTGTTAAGTGCACAAAATTTGTGAACTCATTTTGAGCTCATAATAATTAAATTTTAAAATGTAATTTCTGAAAACTTCTGACTTCAGTACTTCCTAAACTCAATGACAGGTTGCAAGCGACTCCTGCAAGCTAAACGTTTCTTTTCCAAGGGAGAATGTTTTTGCAGCTCGCTTTTCTTCTATAGTGCACACAAACTTTCTTAGGGCGGACTATAGTACTAGTAGAGACGAACGACGAACCGTACAGAAATTGTGTACCCACTCGTTCAAGTGTCCTATTTGCTTTATATTATTTCCCACTCACTTCACACAGTAATTGCATTACGTTGAGTTTTTTATAATGTTTGAGCAGAGTTTCTTATCATAGTAGTTAGCCATTAGTCTGCATGAACAATTTTTTTTATTTTGAAGCTTTTTTATTATATACAGTATAAACTTAAGTAGGTATGTTACCAAACCATACGCTAACGGAAGGGGATGTAAACGGTTTGCCGTTTGCTTTGCACTTTGTGATATACAACAGCAAAAACAAATGCAACAAATTCTAAATGAATATATACACTTATGTACATATTTGTAAATTGTAACTATACAATATATATATTATAAGGAAGACCACTCAAGAAAAGCATAAACTAAACTACACTTACCGAAAGGCGCCGTAATTTTTATAATGGACTTTCCAGAGCAATGACATCGACATGGGAAATAAGATACAACTTTCCTTTTAAACATTTTGATATGATCTGAAGCGTTATGCTCTGGACTAAAATGCTCCAATCTTCAATATGAATAACCTTTCATTGATAACTTACTCTACGAAAAAATGTAGACTTAACAGTTGACAGAGAGAAGGTTATAAATCTTAGAAAGGCTTTATTCGATATACAGTACACAAATAGAAAGGATTCCTTCGCCCACCACACTCAAGAAATAAAGGCATGAAATATTTAATACGAAAATAAATACGAAAAATAGGTAAATTAAAAACAAGATTTTAAATTTGCGCTGCGATCCTACGCAGTGGCTCTCTCATAAAGTGCATAAGTTTCAAAAACCTACTATAGTAGTACAGAGTACAGGCAGTGACCGTATTTACATTGATCAACATCAAATCAAATAATATTTGCTACATTATATGTAATTTCTGTATTTATAAGAATAAGAATACAATTTTTTTAATTATAAAAATTCGTAGAACTTATTGTTAAGACATATTACAAACTGGTAAAACAGAAGAAAATAATTTCCAAAAATTATAGATCGTAACAGCGAACAGCGAATGACTGCAAATAAGAATAGAAACAAAACAACATAAAAATGTTCTTCTAAACTCTAAAGACTAAAGACATCCTTCGTCGGCTTTAATATAATATATCCAATTCAAAACTTTCACTAATACTGTACTAGTCGACTTACATTTTGTTAAAATCTGGGACTTCAGAAATGTCAACCAAATACACAACTGCGAAATTTTTTACTTTTTCTGCAATTCCATAAAGAACTTCATCCATCTTCATGCAAGTCGGGTCCCAATCATGGCCAAACCGTACTACCTATAAGTCAGATAAAATAAAATAACCAGTATATTTCTTAATTCACAAGCAATTGATTACCATTCACATTATTCACACTAAGCTAGAAAGCGAATTTAATCAAAGTTAACTTACAATAACACGATCCTCTTCACTTAAAATGGCCTGGTCAACTTGCCACCCATTGTGGAGATGCGGTAACATATACGACATTTTGGTGCTTTATTTTACAGACTTCACCCAGATAATTAATTACTTCAGTACTTATACTTACTACTAGTACTACTTATCACTTATTAGTTTTACTGATTCAAAACTGTAAAGTGGCAGTGGTATTTGCTAAAAAAATCAGTAGCAACACGTTAAAACTTTTTTCTCTAAACGTATTTTTTTTCGAATTGTCAGCAAAATCAAAATTGATTCCAATTCCAATCCAAACAAACCTACAGCTGCTTTTTGCTCTCTGATGATGAATCTGCTGAATGAATGAAAATAGTTCAAGGCAAATACATCCAAAATAGTAAAAACACAACGACAGCACAGCAAGCAAGCATATCATTGCTCGTATGATTGTGCAATCAGGGCTGAGTATGCACTTAATAAGTTCACTCTGCCCCGTATCATTGCGGGAAACGAACTCTTCAAGGAAAAAGAAATGAGTCAATGAGTATGATTTCTCTATTTGCATTGTGTTATGCGAGGAGATTTTGCTTTACATGATCAAGCTACCTCGTGTTTCGTGTGAAATTGCAACGTTTGCAAATTTGGTCGGCATTATTTATCGGCATCACTGATAAAACGGTAACTTTTAGAGCAGTGATCTATAACAAGTTGAAGTGACACTGTAACACTAACTAACTTTTAACCGAAATACATACATACAAGTAGATTTGCTAGGAAGTAGTCGTTTTTCAGTTGGTTTAGCTAGCAGCACTTGTTTTGTTGGGCATTAATTGTTGGTGAAAGTACAAGCAGTTAAACATTTAAGTTGTTGGCAGTTTACTGAAAAAGAAATACATAATGGCTAGCGATCCAGAGAAGTTTGATGGGATCCTACTGGCCATGGCTCAGCAGCACGAAGGAGGAGTCCAAATTTAAGTTGTTAACAGTTTACTGAAAAAGAAATACATAATGGCTAGCGATCCAGAGAAGTTTGATGGGATCCTACTGGCCATGGCTCAGCAGCACGAAGGAGGAGTCCAAAATGTAAGTTAATGGCGCATTAGAAGAGTTTTTACGATAGTAAGGTTCTGATGTTAATAGCGGTTGGGTTCATGCGGACTAGCATTATCGTGTGATTCAAGGAGTATATATTAATAATAATAATTTGGATTATTTTCTGTTTCAGCTATTGGAGACAATTTTTAGCTTTTTGGCGAGAAAGACTGATTTCTATACTGGAGCATCTGTTGAAACAGCTCGAAAGGTAGAATACTGGATTAGAATTGTAACAATTAAATTGAATTCCAATTGAATTGCTGTTAATTTTTTGCTGTGCACGATGTGGATCGGGTATAAATACTACTTAATTGATTAATTTGTGCTTCTTTGTTCTTTCTTATCTATGATGTCTGTAGCTAGTTGTAGAGAAATTCGAGAAGTTTCAAGGGGATGCGTTGGAGGCTGAAAAGAAAAAGAAACGAGAGATGGAGGAGGCTGAAAAAAAGAGGAAGGCACGAGCAGAGAAGGAACGACAACAACTGGAGAAAGAATCAAAACAACAATCGGAAATTGAGGCCTCCACAATTCAGGAACTTACAGACGAAGAAGCTGAAAAACTCCAGAGGGAGCTTGACGCCAAGAAGGTAGCCAAGGAAAAGGGCGATGGCGATGGTCCTGCCAATGTAGCAACTGAAGAAAGCCCCGGAACTTCGGCGAGTAAAGTTGAGGATGATGAAGAGGAGGATGAGAAAGGTAAGTTTTAAGATTCTATTAATGATTTTATGAAACCCAAGAAACCTGTATGAAATCAGTTAACCATTTATGATGTATACAATATGAACACGATATGAAGTGTTACACAATATTCCAAGTTGAAATTTATAAAGTTCACCACGTATATACATATGCGTGACGCATGAATGCGTCGTCTTCGTCTCAAAAAATCAATTAAGCATAGGGTTGCATTGTCATAATTTGTTTTACGTAATAACGTTTTTTTACTTTTAGACAAAGGGAAAGTTAAACCGAACGCTGGAAATGGATGTGATCTACCAAATTACAGGTGGACCCAAACCCTCCAAGAAATTGAGGTACATTAGTATTTTTCCGTTTTTTGCTTCGCAGTTTTCAGGACCTACGCTCAAGGTTTACATTCCATGTTTTTTATAACATACCATACAACATATTGACATAGGTTTCGGTCGTATGTCGAATTTTAGTGTTGACCTATGTAACAAAAACCTATACCGCTTTACTGAATGTGATTGATTTATGTACTATAATGCGCGATACCGATAAGGAAGGAATGCCGGTAGGTTTTAATCCTAAACTTTCAAACTTGGATATTTGAATCTTATCTTCAACGATCTCCCGCCAATCATCGAAATTGATGCAAATGACAAGAGAGAAAGATTGGTAAAAAAGCATCTACCTATTTTAGTTTTGGATTCAGGTATTTTAGATCGACATGAAGCTAAACTAAACTAAACCAAATCCAAATCGCCACTGAGATGATGATAATTTAACATTGCTTTATACGTTACGTACGTAGTTGGTTTAACGTTTTAAACTTAATTTTAATTTTGCTGATTTTTTTGCTCTTACGTGCTTGGTAGTTCAAGTGTAATTCCCTTTGTTCCAATAGAAAATTACACTGAAACAAAAGAGTTCGGAAAATAACAAAAAGGGTTCGGTACTTGCATGCAGTTATGGTGTACTTGCAGTTTGCAGTCATTATATTAGTCAAGCATGTAGTATGGAAATGGTATGGCGTTTACAAAATGAAAGGTTTCTGGAATACTGCTTGCGGGTTTTAGTTAGTGGTTCTAATTTGATGCTGCCGCATACTACACACGGACTTATAGTTAGAAAATTATGGTAAGGTACATACATACTAAATTAGCTATTTGGATATGCATTCATTCGTTGAATTTGAATTTGCTGTTGGACATTTTCAATTTCAAGTTACAATAACTTTAATAAATAATAATATATAACAATCATTTTGTTTATCAATATCATTTTTGTTTACGCTACATCTATCGTGTCTTTCATGGATAATAGTGCAATTGTAAATAGAGCAGGTATGTAGGTATATATGAAACGAATTTACAATTCAATTTAGCCACTTTTGCTTCTTTACTATCCCGATATCTCGGGATGCAGTGAATGTAATATTCTTTAATCCTCTTTTCTAAAAGCACAGCCTGTAGAAAAGTAGAAAATGTGTATTACTGTCACTCATCATCTCACTCACTGAGCGAATAAAAATTATTCTGGGATACGGTATATTAGACTTATGTATATCTCAAAATACTTTATTGAAAAAAATTATTCATACAAATTATTGCTTTATGTAAACTTAACCTTATTTTGATATTTAGTTGCAACATACAAACATTATTGCAAGCGTCTGTCTGCTTATAGATATGCATGACACAAAGAAAAAAAATTGAACATTGAACTTAGTCTTGAAGAGCAAAAATAATGACAATAATATAAGATTATTGATTATGTCCATTTGCACTTTTTGCATGTCGGATTGTTATACATAGATAAGAAGGTAAAAAGGTAAAAACGCAAGTTTTAAAAAACTGTCATAAAGGTATTCCTCGTACTTTTTCTTTAGTTTAGATAGGCTGCGATTCGTGGCCTCAGAAATCATAGTAAGGTACACACCACCACCACCACTATCATCATCCCTTTTATCGTATCAGCGCCAGCTTGATAAGTAAACCATGCAGGCAAACTTGAATTTTTATGCAACAGTAAAAAGTAATAAAAACTGATTATTGATATCGGCTTTTTTGACTGTATGCTCTGACTATCTACTCTCTGCTCTTAGAATACAGGGGTTGATGTACAAATTACAATAATAAAAAACGAATGAGTTAGTCGCTCACAGTATTGATATTGCACTTGATTATTTGTCTTGCTCCCTTGCATTTAGGAACGCATGAATGAAAAAATATGTAGAAAAATTGAATGCGAGTTTTTTTTACTCTCGCACAGATTAGTTACGACTCTGCACTGTGCTGATGATGGCTATATAATGGCGACTATGTTGGTAGGTATATTTATTTATGATTGAATAATCGCTTTTTTCTCTCTCTAGCTGACTGTTAGATGACTGCCTGTCTTTTTTTTCTTTTCATTGTTGTACTTGGTTTGGTGGCTTGATGATGATGAAGCTTTGCAAGAGAAGTTACTCAATCGTAAAATATGATATTAAAAGAGGAGAAGAGGTACTTTGTCTTGCTCAAAGGTGTTTTGTTGTGTTGGTCAAGTCAAGAGTAAATAAAAAATGCCTTAGAGCTGAGCTTGATGATGATAGTAGTGTTGGTGGTGGTGACTTGAGGATTCTTTTTGGTTAAAAAGTTGAAGGATGCGAAAAGCGATTTTTTTGTGTGTGAATTGATGATTGAAATATTTTAAGATGATGGACAGAAAGGAATATAGGGAATATTGACATTGCTACGTTGCTAATAATAATACAGTTTTGTTGTGTAATAAAAAACCCCAAAAATTATATAAGATCCGGCTTCGCCTTCGTTTTTGCTAAAGAAGGGAGCATAAGGAGCAAATCTGCCGATTATTTACGTTGGCATCATGTCCATTGTATCCATCATTCCGCGTTCTATAAATGAGTTTTGAAAAAATATCCATTTATATGTAAGTTTATACTTGAGTTTTTCGCTAAAAACCACTCCAACGTATCACTAAAATGTTTGCTCATGCGAACTTACTCTTCATTAGAATTAGTGTGATTATAAGTCCAATGGTAACCATCAATGAAAAGGTTGATACGACCAGAGCGATCTTGTGACTGGAACAGAATTTTACGACCCTCCGTTTCTTAACCTGGGTGTTGTACTGTCCGTTTAGAGTAAAACCTCCTGGAAATAGAAAATAATAAAAATTCAATTTTAGAAGTTCCTATAAGGTCAAGTTCCATTCTAAATTAGGCATTATTAATGTCAAAAGGAATGAAAATAATTTCCATCAAAAATATGTGTGGCTTCGCATTGTTGAGAGAACTGCGAACTTGGCCGTTTTCATTGTTTGACAGAAAATATTATCACCAATAATCACGCAACTGGTGTTAGCATTGAGGTTTGAGTTGCGAAAATGAATGCGAAGCAAAAATTGTTAAAAGAAAGATTTTTTCCATTATTGCTCGTTCTGATGAGGCTTCATCTAGCGTAGACTAAAGGCAAAGACGTTGTGGAGTAGAGGCACGAACAAACAAGCAATGACAAATAAATTGCAAAGTTGATAATGCACGTTTCGTGGCTTGTCCACTGTCCATTTCATTGTTGCATTATGATTTTATTACTATTATTGTTACATCATTAACACATCACTGTCACAAGTTTCTGGCTGTTTACTTGAAAAAAGCTGTTAAAAGTTATATGAAGAGTGAATGAAATAGGAAAAAACGCAAAAGAGAAACTTTTCAGCTATAGAGTGCAAAATAGTCATGTCTGTCTCGAATGCAAAATGAACGATTTTCTATTGTTGAATGCAGGCTTGGGACAAGTGGCGATGACAATGACTCAATAACATTGCAATTGCTGCAACTGTTCTTGCAAATTACATAAAAATTGTCGTGTTATTTCCATGTAACTCTCATTCAAGTTAAGATCCTTACTGCATCTTGATAGATTTTTCCCAAGTAATTTAGATTTTTTTCTGAATGAGCTAATTTTCACCTTGAGACATTGTCGCTGTTCGCTGCTGTCGTCCTGTTTGCAGTTATATCGTATGATGGAATCTGACCTTAAAATGTCGTAAAAAGTTTTTAAAATGTGGAGATTTGTGAATGGGAAGTTGTTTCTGGCAGAAAGAAGGAAATGGAGTTGTAAATTTTAAACAGTGGCCATAATGTACAATCAAAACATTTTGATACTCTTTCTTCCCTGACGTGTATGGGAGAGTGAAGATGATGCTTCTTGGTTATATTTTCTTGTTAGTTAAGATTTAGTTTCAAGATCGAATTTTGTAGTTTGTAGCCGTTTTGTCCCTGTCCATCTTATCTGGTGATGTCTTCATTAAGATCAGCATCAAAGTGAGTCATGTAAAATAATGAAGATGATGTTTCCTCATTCAAAAAAGTGAATTAGGATGATAGCTCATGCAGGACTAAAGGCGGTTGTTTTTTCCTAAAAGGCTAGAAATTGTATTTTTAGAAAACAGCTCTTACACGGCTGTAATTTATAGAATATTAACAAGAATTTAAAAAGAGGAAGGAAGAAGGCGAAAAGAGAAATATTGAAGGGTAAAAAATGAAAATGCGTTCACGTTCTGGTTTGATTTTGCGCATGTTGTTTTGGTGTCCCTGCATGAAACTGAATTAAATGCAAGGTTCTTTCTAGTTTCGTTAAACTTGCTGGGATGATTATTGGTGATGATGACAGTAACGATGATAAATTTGATAGCAAAAGAGGTTTTCACTAAAAATGAAAAAGGGAGTCGTGATCAAGGGATCATGTAAAAAAGGGATTTATTACACGTATGTAAACAGAAATCAATAATTTTATTTCCTTATATGAAAAATTTGTGTGAGCTGAAGCAACGGGACGTGTGTGCGCAAAGCAGACCCATACAATATATTTTAGAGCATAAATGGCAAATTTATTTTTGCTAGTTTGGGAGAATTTATAGGATTTTTTTGGGCAAAAATGAAGTTGTTAGTTTAGTTTAAGGATGATGAGTGAGTTATTGGATCGTCATAAAAGTTATGTTTGTACGTATATTCTGGTGTCGTTTTGTACGTGCGTCCCAGCTCTGGTCAGTTTAAGCAATGAAGGTCATTGTCATTACCAAAAATATCATAATTTTATTTTGGGGAATGTTTGGGGTTCTTTGCTACACGGTGCTATTGCGCAAGCTAGTGTTGATTGGCACCATGCAATCGCTTAAAGGAGTTTCACACTTTGAGGAACAAAGTTTTTTAATTCCATCGTAGGTACAAATTTGCTCACTCAAGGAATTTCCGGCGTGTAAAGTATGTCAATATTACAGGAAAAAAATTGTGAAGGCATGAGACTTACCGACGGAATGGAAGGAGTGATCTCTTTGAAGGGGATGTTGAAATTTCGCAAAATTCCAAAATGCATTGTTGTTGTCAGACTTGAGATTATTGGTAGACAAAGGGTTGTTGTGATGATGGGGTGCTCCTATGATATCCAAAGGGCCTCCACCACCTGAAGCTGTTGCTGCAGCGGATAGTAAGGGATCCACTGGGACTAAATGGTGATTTGTTGTGGAGGGTGGAGCAGGCACTAGGCCGTTGCAACTAGGGCAAATACCTGGCTTCCGGTATCCAGTCTGCATACAAGAAAAAGTAATATTATTACGTGCGTGTATTAATGTAACCTGTCTGACACTTGGCATTTGACATCAATAAATTCAAGCAAATTAATTGGTTCAAACTTTCCAGTTTCGTGCATCGTAGTTTACAAAAGATCACGCATGCATCATTATACCTATTATGATTGTGGTTTGCGAGTTGAGTTTCTTGGAAAAAGTTGCTTCTGTTTTCAGATTTACTCATACTTCACTAATTTTACACTCGAGCGGTAACGTCACTAAGACTAAAAGAACCTTGTAAAGGTCGTTCTATAGCTTGAGGGCAATCTGGCTCTATACATTGCATAATTTTTGCGTTGACTTTAATTGAGTCTGAGCTGGTTAAGGATGAACTTGTTCAGAGGAAATATTTTATGGTAATATATGATGGGTTCCAAGCACAATAATTTTCTCAGGACTGGGTTTATTTTAACTAGTCCAGTTCACAAAAGGATGTGCGGCTTCGCAGATATTTCCCTTTCAAAGTAAGTTAAGATCGGAGGTACAAAATGGATATGATTAAGCATGGAGTACAGTGGGCAACTGACTGATCCGTCCTTTTGAGAATTTTCTTACTTTTTTTATACACATGTATACCTACCTATTTGATAACTAGTAAAAGTGGTTTGTTTTGAACTAGCATGGAAAACACATCTACCTTCCTTTTATACACCTCATAATTATGCCTGAAAAGTAGTAAGAAACTTGGAAGCAGCTTTGCCTTTTTTAAGAAAAATTATAATGAGAGATAGATGAGTCAAGAACATTAATGTTTTCATTTGAGCAGATATTTCGAGATGTAAAAAACTAAATGTGATTTGAATCAGGTATGACCTATGAAAGAACTAGATGATGAAAGGAAATCTGGAGTGAACATGCAAACATAGGTTAGCTCGTTGAAGTAGAGTAAACGCTGTAAAAATATCCTTCACGTATGAGGAATACATGGCTTGTAAGTATCAAGCACAACCTCGTAGCTTTGTTTTCATCAATCAACATGTTCAAACGTAGAAGGCTTTTTTACTGAATAATCTTCAAAGGAGCGAACGTATAAGGTTGAAGGCGGATGATACCGTGAGAAATATGCTGATATTTTTGTTTGTTGCAAAGAACACGGAGCCTGGTTTGCAGGTACTGCGCTAAAGTAAAATTTGGCCCTAGCCTCCACAACGATATATAATGCTTGAAAAATGCTCGGGAAATACGAGTCAATTACGTAAGACGTAATAAAAATGGGAAATAGGATGCAGTAAGTGTAGCGAAGTCAAACTGGCCAAAAAGTCTGAGCAGAAATTGCAGAACAACTTGTTCTAGGCTTTTTGTTTGTGTGCAATAATGCAATTTAGAAACGAATGTAATAAAAACGAAAATTGGTGAAGGAGAAGGAGACCTACCCGTAAAGAAATATAATTGCCAGTGTAGCATTAGCTGGCATAAACCCATATTTTGCTATATGCAATACAACAATAAAGTGCGTATATTTCTGGCATAATTATGTGTTGTTACTATTAATACATAAATACAGTAAATCGTAATTGCATCAGGCATAATTAATTATTTAGTACTTAGTAATGGGTAAAACTTGGCTAAACTTGAAAGTGAAAGGGAAATACGGCAAACTGCAAAAGTGTCTATAATTTACGTTAGGTTAAGAGGTGTTGGTGAACTGGACGTTTATCTTTATGTCCGCTGTTAGATAATTTCTTGCCTTAAATAAAGCAAAAAAGCGAATTTTATTCTCCGCCCAAATAAAGGAAAAACATATGTTCAGTAATAAACAAGTACCATGTATGAACATTGGATAAAGACTTAGTCATAAAAAATGACAAGGTAAACCTTAAACCCCTAACACTATACCCAGCCCAGAACGATGAAAGCAATAATTAGCAAATAGGTATGCTATTTAAGTTAATTTTATTTTTCAGCTAGCTAGCTGTAAAAAAATACGACACTAGAATGTAGGCATTTTCCATTATTTTCTAATAAAGCGTGAGAATGGTGTCAAGTATAAAGTTTTAGGTGACAAGACAAGTGGAGGAGAAGACAGAACAAAACTCTCATTCAGTCTACACTACTCACATTAAAATTGAAAATTCAATGAAAAAAAGGTGATTGTCATCCTCCTCTATTCTCCTCTCAATATATATATGTAGACGATAGTAAAAGTAGGTATGCGTCTCCTTCTCATTTCCCATGCTGATAATTATGTTGATGATACGGTACGCACTGATGACCAACCGTAATATGCTAACTACAACTACGGTGTATGATCAGGTTTTCCTTAGAGAATTTGAAGACGATTTCATATACTGCATGCAGCGTACTGCACATTTGACATTACTGCAGTTTCATTTGCTGTTCCCATTCATAACAAGGCCTGTCATTGCAAAAAAAAATTCAATCTGCAGTTCTTCTGTCATTGCTTTGTTGAGATGAACTTGCATAAAAAACTTGCATACTAATATTATTAATTAATAGACAAGCCCCTTCGTCCTTTTTCACCACTACCCAAGAAATGGCGATCTGTTATGCAAATCTCTTCTGCAAAAATGCAAGAGATAGCTCTTATATTTAACTTTGAAAAATGTGACTTTGAATTGGAATGGAATTTTCTCACTTGAAGTGGAATGTAAAAAATATTTTTATTGACTTAACGGCTGGCTGAGGTTGAAGAAGTGAATTTATATATTTATTTATTTATTATGCTGACCATAAATGGATGTGGCGTGTGTTTGAGAGTGCGAGATAAATAAATGAGGAGCCTTAAACTTCATTTTTTTCATGGGGATAGCCTTTGCATCAGTGATAGTATTTATTGAGAAGAGGAGGATATGTTGTTGCCTTTACCTATTTTTATCTCTGGGAGCGGATCTATTTGAAGTATTAAGAAAAGAGAGAGAGATAGGAGGGAACTAAGCAGCTTCGTGTTATTGGCTTACCGGTATGTAAGGTAGTGAAGGATATCCACTTGACGGTGCTGTGGTGGAATCTCCGTATGACTTGGCATTGTTAAGGGTAGAACTACGATGGTTACTGTTATTACTAGTACTATTTTTATTGTTGCTATTTTCCATATTGTTCATTATGTTGGGATGCGGTGGTTTGTTGAGGGAGGAGGGCACGCTGCTCCCCCGACTCTCGGAGGAGTCAAAGTCGGTAACGAAGGTAGAGCCTGAACTAACGCCTTCCGATGAGGACGTTGTCGACGAAGTTGATGAAGAACTGCTGTAATTCTCTCGGGATGATTGGACGCTATCTCCAATCCCAGATGATGTCGAAGAAGAGACTGGTTGACCACCTAATGATGCGGAAGAGGATATTGTCACTGTTGAAGTTTTTGCACTGGAGCCGCCAGAGTTGACGGGAACTGAGGTAGAGGTGGGCATGATATTTTTAGAGCCTGATGGACCACCACCAGTTTGGGAATGATCCTGGTGTGCACTCAGGTTATTCATGGAATGGTTAAGAGTCATGTTGACGTGTGTGTTTCCATGATGGGGGTGATGAAGTTGTGGAATAACTTCTCGGTAGACGACTTCTTCCGCAAAGTCGCGCTCCCCTTGGTGAAATGGATGGGTGCACTGTCTAGCACCAGTGGGAACGAAACGAGTATCGGCAATTCCGCTTGTGTTTCGGTGCTGGAATGCTGATTCGTCTGTGCCTTGGGGAATAGATGCTAGTCTGTTTTTTCTGGACAGTGAAGCAGGTGAAGGTAGGTCTGGAGGAAGGACGAAAGGGTCGGATTGCCTACGCTGAAGTGGTTGGGGCTGGCGGTGGTGATGATGATGGTGGTGGTGGTGTGGAGGGTAGTTTTGCAGAAATTGCTGGTGTTGCAGTTCTTGAACTTGAAGTTGAGTTAGGTGACCTTGATGCGCGTGGAAATATTGTCTCCTAAGCTCAATGTTAATTTGGCAGTTAGGATCCTTGCACCACAGTTCTACCCTTGGGAGTGTCCAGTTTGCTAAATCCGTGTGGAATATGGGGCTGTTCAAGAATATGGATTTTCTTAATGCATCCTCTTCGTCTTCGGAACTTTTCTGTTTGCCTTTATCCCCTTTCTTCTTCTTAAGAGATTTCTTCTGGTTCTGCCTTACATGCTTCGATGATGAAGATTCGGATTCAAGTGTAGAAGACTTTTCCTTATCCCTCTTTGACTTTGAAGACTGCTGCAGGTGCTTATCTTGCTCGGATACTATCGTCCAGATAGTTTCAGAGGCCTGATGCCTGCTCTTGGTTTTCTTTCGCTTCCCTCCGTTAGTTCGTGGTGGGATATAAGGGCTGTATTGAGGTGTCGGATCTCCCTGATTAGGGTTGTACACGTAGTGAGGATCTATATCTGGATTGGTGAATTCGTCGTCGTCAATGAAGTTAGGGTCAACCTGGAAAATAAAATTAAAACTTTTGAATTAGATTTACCACTAAAAATAAAAATGAAAGATTAAAGTAGGCATGTGTGTTTCAGTCTATATCTAATGATGCCAGCGTTCATAAAAGTACCTGGCAGTTCAGTTCAGATATGTTTTTCAATGCATAATATAATAAGACTTCAAAGATAATATTTTATTCGCTTATAAATGTGTTTAAATATTTATTGCTGGGAAATCAAGCATGATGTATAAAATTCAGCTTTTAAAATGAAGGACATGAACAAGTTGTAATTTGTAACGTGCAAAATTGCAGTTCCTATTTTTCCTCCTAAATAAAATCTTTGCTTTGTTGTAAGCGGTAAAACGCTAATAGCTTGAAGGCGCATAAATCTAAGTCCTAAACTGTAGCAGTGCGTTTGCTACCTGAACAGTTTGAATTGATTGTATGTACCCAAAGTGGGCAGAAAGATTCAATTTCTATTTCACCTGCACTCTGCAGGCAGTAAAAAAGAATGAAATTAGACAGCAGAGCTATTGATCACCAATCACCACTAGCACTAACGGCATGATGCAAGAACGTAAAAATATCCAAGAGCCATTTTGTTTTTCCATGGGTTTTAATCATGTTCAAAAACTTTGAATCTAGCACAAAATGCGTAGGAGTTGGAGTAAGATACAAAAATAGGACTTTACTTTTATAACTAGCAGCTCTGCAAGTAAATATGCTAAAGTTTTTATGGTTGATTTTGCGTAGGCGTACAGGTAATTTTGAAGCTGTGTAGCTGTCTGTCTGCACCCTCATAATAACAATTATTCTCTACCTACAAAATGTGAGAAATGGCGAAATGCATTATGCACTTTTGTGCAAAATTGAAAAGTAAGGATTTCCCTTTATATTCAATATTATGGGATCATGCTGCTAATTCGTTGATGATTGAATTTGGTAATGTGCTCGGGTTTTAACACCATAACTGAATAGCAAATCTTGTTGTGCCAAAAATGCACAAGAAAGGATGTGCTTGCTTTTATGTGGAAAGGGCGCAAAAAGCGGAGGGAGTACGTTTGGCCTTTTTGCAGAGACTGTAGTATAATTAGATTAAATTGCTGTTTGTGTAGAAAAGTACGAAACGTGTAAATATTTCTGCGTTCATTTACAACTTTCATTGTTTTCTTCTTTAAGGCTGTCTTTTTGATTTGTAGGGTTGCGTTAGGGTAAGCCCCATTCACTTTTTGGGGAATAATTTTTCAAAGTGAGAGAATGAGCAGGTAAATGCTTATTATCAATGGCAAAGGTAGATTAGGTACTTTAAAAGATGTGTTTTTAAGCAGAGAGAAGTTTCGAAAGAAAAGTGCTGCTCTCGGCAAAGTTGGCAGAAATGTTATCGGTGGTGATTTGGTGGTGTATCTGCTCATAGTTAAAGAGGTTGAAAAAATCAATTAATACATGAAGATTGGCGATTTTAATGAGATTTTGAGTGAAGAGGCAAAGTAGATATGAGAACGGGATGGGAGGGTGGAGTAAGCCAGCATTATAGTTGTAAGACTATCGGCTTGACATGGTAATTTATTATCACAGAATTAATGCTGTTGTTTCCACACTGTCTTCTTTGTCATCTCATCAGTTGTGCACAAGTACTCACTTGAGTTGGTTGCTAATTTAATTTTAATTTGCTGCAGACGTCGTAGCATAAGCGACAGTATCAGTATTTGAGCTGGTGCTCTCAGCAGGACAAAAGATTTGAATAAGTTTTCTAGGGTAAGCTGAAAGAAAAAGTTGTTGAAGATGTGAAATTGCGAAACAAAGTGTTAAACTATAAAAATTGTTTGTTAATTATTGGCTTTTTTAAATTGAAGGGCACAAGACGATACCTTTTACCTATCAAACCCATATCTTTGTTAAGCCATGTGGCAGTGATAAAAAATATGAATGGCTTGAATGGTGCATTATTTGCATACTCGATTCGAATCTGAGCCTGACCAAACAACAAAAGCAGCTTTTTCAAATATTAATGTCAAGCATTTAATGTGGCGGCGGGCCTTCAAACTTTTAATTTTCATTCTTTCTCTACCTGCGCCTTAATACCTTAAAGATGAATGAGATTTGAAATGTGATATTGGACTTTGGGTGCGCTACTTGCCGTGAGCAAGTGAGCGTCGTAATAATAATCGTAATAGAAAGAGACAGCGTGTGTATCATCATAAGCACCCATTATGTGCCGTTATATATCATGGCATCATCATGTCATACGTCTGATAATGACTAATTCAAAACGATGATAGTCTAACATGCGCGCGTTACGTATTGTTATGTCATCATCGTCGTAATGCTGCTCACCGTAATTAATTTCTCTGGTGATCCTTTAAAATAATTACCTATTGCATAAATGCTTGCCCCAGGGAGACTTTGCTGTGCTCAGTGGTGGAGATTAAATTTTTTGAAGGACTATGTAGCACAGCGTGAGAATGAACAGGTGTAGCTGATGACCTGTATTTAGTAAAAATGGATTACAAAGTTTTTTTTAAAAAATAGGCCTATTGCTTGCTGCAAAGTGCAGACACACGAGCTCTATTTGTTATTGTCACTGGTGTCATTTGTCATCCACTTTTCTGGTGTTTTTTAAGAAAATGAAATCATTTAGTGCTATCCACACCACCGCACCGTCAGAAAATGTACAAGGTCAGTGGTTAAGATATGGCATGATATGATGGCTGATTGTATTAGTTTAGAACTGTGCAGAGGAAAATTGACTGAATTGGATTGCTAAGGTTGTAAGATAATATGTTAAATTGATTGTTGATTGTTACATTACGTAATGGAACTACAGAGAATTAGTTTAAGTTACAAGAACAAGTAGACAAGAATGGAAAACATTTGTTTGTTCTTGTGATAATGCTGTCTGCTGTTGTTTGTATGCCCTTTGGAATGAATATTGAGTATAGAGTTTACGTTTTGGCATTGTTTACTTGTGTCGGTTGTATCTTAACAATTGCATAATTTAGAGAATAAGAGATGTTTTATTTTTGGGCTTATAGCAGTCTTGCAGAGTGGAAAAATTTACTTGGTTTTCCAGAGCATAGGTCGCTACTCATAAATTAATGAACAGTGTAGCACTCAAGCGCTTGTACGAGAAGGCATTTAAGAGGAAAATAAGTACCTATTTAATTTAGCTCTAGTGCGGCTCTCTGCAGTAATTATAAATGCATGAATGGATTGTTTTTGGGCGGGAAGACTTACATGTAAAAGGGACTTGGCAGGAGTTTTTAATAATACTTTTGTGGTCAATGGTCGCTATTAATTTGCAACTTGTTGTAACAGCAGTACGAGGTAGTAATAATAAAAATGTTTTTGGGATATTTTTGAATCTTTGGTGTTTGGGCAGTTAAATTCCTGTGAGATATGTTAGTACGAAATTAATTATGACGTGTGATATTAATTATGATTGATGGCCACTGTATAAGTGTAAATCTTTTACTTTTACTATGTGGGAGGGTTTGTAGTTTTTTATAAATTTTACTACGGATTTAACTGCTAGCCAAATTAAAGATAGCTGAGGCTAAGTTATTGCACACATTTTATGGCTGTTTTCTTTTGCATAAAAATCAGATAGTCAGTAATAAAATCTATAAAAACAGATAATTACTACAAATTGCTTTAAAAAGGGCTAGACACTTACAAAGTAAAGGCAGGCAATAAATTGGGTAAATAAACCGAGTGTGTATTTTTTTCTTCAAAAAAGTAATGAATGAATGAATTTAATGTGACGGGCTAGTCAATTTAAAAAAAAAATATATATAAGGTTTGTAGCGTCAGGGCCATTTAAAAAAGACGGCGGTAGGTAAGTAGGTACATGTTGAATTTATTAAATGAGCTACTTCCACCTCCCAACCTTTCACGCAACAGTTACCAGAAGAGATAGGCACATTAGGTATGTATGCAGAAAAATAAAAGAAGGAATAAAAATAGAAATAGAAGGAAAAGGAAAAGAAACTTTCGATTTTTTCAAGAAAGCATGCTACATTTTTATTTTTACTGTTGGAGATCATTATTCTGCCTCCAACCATTTAAAAAGGAATAAAATTTGGTTGTTATCATGCAGAGCTACTCTCCTTTTGTTTGCATTGTAAATTATAAATTGCAAAAAATGCAGCTAAAAAGTGCAGAGAAAATACACCTGAACCTGACTACAATTTTCGTTGTGGTAGGTGGTTTCGGTTGTAGTGTCAGCCAGACTAGAAAGATTTGCAAATTTGATTGCAAAATATCACTAAAAGTGCATATTCATAAAGTTAGTTGCTCATATGAAGATCAGAAGATCATGATTAAAAAGCAATAAATTTTCAAATACTTCCTCTAATTACCTGATCAGATAAGCAAGGAAAATTGAAAATAGTGTCATTTTGATTGCCTTTTAATTTGATTGTTTACTTAGATAATTTTGGTGTGAGTTTGATGATGTTGTCGTCATCATATTATGAAAAATAGTAAAGAAGCAGGCCAGTTCGAAATTAACTTGAGAACCTGGCTCATAAACGTATCCAAAAATGCATACCTACTTGAAGAATAGAAAAACAAGTTTAGTTTTGGCAAATGGAAAAGAGTATGGCATCAACAGATTGTAACGCAAGGCAAAA
>JAHZND010002613.1:0-29577 GCA_027744115.1 Acrocyrtus sp. NNG-2020
TCATCGTCCGTTCCGTTATACACTTCTCCACTCTCAAAATAATATTCTCAGCCCGAAAACCACAAAAAAGGACTTTGTTTGCTTTTTTGAGAAAGCTGGCGAAAATAAATCCGCAGTGATAGTGATATGGGCTATTTTTATCTTACATGACTATAGCTCAGACCGCTTCACTTTTTCCTTTGTTTCACTACTAAAAGTATTTTACAACAATAGTGGCATTGTTTATCTGGCAGCAAGTTGTCATCGCCTTCAGGTTATTCAGAAATTCAGAATTGTAAGCGCCATACTATGCCAGGCCAGGAGTGGTGTAAGTAAAAGACAATTGGCAACGGGGCTTTTCCTCCGTAATACTTTTTTCATACGAGAAAAAAAGAACAGGGAAACAGGCACGCATTTTGTCAAGAGGAAGAGAGATTGAAGGTTTTTTTACGACTCGCCTGCTCTCCCTTTTTTACTACATATACGGGCTCTTACAATATCACTCCTTTCGCAGTCGAGTCATACGATATATTTAATGGGAACATCTGTTCCTTTCACACTCAGTTTTTACTTTAGATCCAGCCTACATCAGACCAACCTGCGCTCACGTTCTGCAGCAGATCTGATAGAGAGGAAAAGGGTTGAAATTGGAGTTGTCCTTAATACTCCATACCAGACACAGCTCTCTAGCACGAGCAGTTCAATTTCTCTCGTAATTCCTACTCCACTCCTCATTCTTGTCACATCCTCCGGTGCTCGTAGTAAAAAATAGAGAGCGAGGTTGTTGGTTGTAGTAAAAAGTTCTCTTTTACATTAATTTTTACTACTGCCGGAGCCATCGGGCAATCACTCTTAAAAGTTCCATTTCAATTTATTCCTAGTAAATAGTAGTGACCATAGTCCATTATGAGATTAATCAATCCGAGTTGAAAGCTCGGCGTATGAACTTAAATATAGTAGACAGAGCGAAAATACTGTTCCTTTAAATAATTAGCTTACGCCGGGAGGATAAAAACGGAAGTTTTTGGAGCACATCACCTTTAAATTGAACTACTCTGTTGTGGAGTCAAGTGGCGTAACTTTAGTTGCTGAACTACTGCTAACTATCAAGTTGCAAAATTTTCTGAAGGTGGCTCCTCTTTTGTTAGTAAACTGACAAGGTGCAGCTCAGGAAGTGTTTTCTCTTTTAAATCGAGACTATGTTTATTTGCGAGCAACTCTTTAAAATCTTTGAAAGAGCTTATCCAATATTCGCAAAGTTTCCGGTTCGTGGGGATATCTAAATCGAGCTGAATGCAAATTAAGGTAAGGTACTTTACAGTATTTAGTGTTTTTTTAAATTAATTATTGAGCGCTTTTGTTTCGTGCTTTATTGTTTTGCTGTGTTTGTCGTTATCTTTAATAATTAAATGCTAGTACACCGGACACCGTGCAAAAACAGCACGTCATTTGTTAATTACGTAGTTGAGTGTGGAAGCTATACAGCAGCAGCCAGTTTAAATCAGATTTGAAGCAATTTGCGTAGGTTATTTTCGCATTTCTGCGGAATAATTCATGGAGCGCTACATTTATTATTGCTGTTATGAGACTTCCTTCTGGGAGTTGTGGAGGCTGTAATTGTGCTGAGTGCATATAACTGTGCTGGTCTTCACCAGCTCCCAAAAGAGGCGGAGATGGAGATCTGTAGCAGGAGCTAAACCAGATTAAACTTCAATTCGATCATGTCCATGTAGGGTTTTGTTGACGTAAAATATGTATTAAAATTCAATGACGTCACCATGATATGAGAATAAATTCGAAATTGAAATTCCTGAAATGCAGCTGCTGCATAGCTGAAAAAACTGTTGCAAAATAATGGAATGCTGAAGCTAAATGGCTTCATAGCTTCCTTTATCCTTCATGCATAGTAACAACACACAGCATCAATTATCTCTCGTTTTTTTCTATTATGGATGCTACTAATATAATGCATACCTGGTATTTGGCATATGACGAAAAATCATTTTTGTTACGAAACTTGCGTCAGGTAACAGTATTTCGTCTCTGATTTCCTCATTCCTCACGGCATCTACTCAATTCGTGACAGGCCTCTTCTCGGAGCTGTTGTTCAAATAAATGTCTATTTTTGTGAGTTCTTTGCATTCACAATCCACATCTACGCAGATATGTCCTATACAAATGACTCGTGGCCAGCAGCAGTAGCACTATGGCAGTTAATGTTTGTCTTTAGGTATGCTATATTTGGGCATCTGCATTTAGGCACAGACATCGCAAAAAAAATAATCTGATCTTCTAAATACCAAAATACTACGTAATAATATTTTGTTAGATGTTCTTCCCTCCCTTTTTTTCCTTTCAAGGGAGGTGAAGGAACTGTGAAGAGTGCTGATAACCGACACTTGATTCCCAATATCTCAATTGTGTGAAAAAAATCTAAATTTTTGTACAAATACTACAAATGCATACCTACTACCTAGATCTAGATCACATTCATTCCTTTACCTTCTCGCTCATCTCACGTACGCGTCCAGCCTATCTCTTGTTTTTTATTCCATATTATTCCATATTACGCCACAAACCACACCCCTTAATCCGTCCGTGTTTTGCTGGCTTATCTGCCCAAAGCTGGAATTAAGGTGGTGGAGTGCGGGACGGACGGTATTAATAATGAAATGAGGCAACTCTCCACTTGGATATGTTCTGGAGATTGGTGATGAGCGCACTCTATTTTTCTTTTGATTGCAGCAGTCACCAAAGCAAAAAAATGTCAAACAGGCCATATTACACAAACATTACAATATTTATAAAAGCGATTTAATAGGGTCGATTGCGGTTATCATAAAAACACGCAGCTTCGAAACCAAATGTTTCTGGTAAAGTAAAAGTTTCATTAAACGAAGTTACTAATCCAGACGCAGCTTTAATCTACCTCCCATAAAATATGACCGACATATCTAGTTTTTTAAAGGATAACCCTTGCCGTACCTCCTCTTATCCGCGTGTCCTCTTCAAGGATTATCGCTCTATTTATTTTGATTGCAAAACCCTGCTACATGGCTACGTGATCGTGAGGATATGCGGATTACACAAGTAGAAACCAGCCACTTTCTTTTTTTCTGTGACTTTATCCTCAAGGAAATCATTGCATTTTAATTTGTTATTTCCTGATCGCATTTCATCAGCATTAAAAGTACCCAAAAATTTCAGGTTTTTCGCTTGTCACCTCGTGGAATCTTTTGGCGCCAGGATATAGTGACTACAGTTGACAGCGGATGCGTGTTATTAATTTGAAAATCAATTACTTTCGCAAACGACCTTTCAATCTCCGGTTGATGGTTGATTTTAATAAACAGCCGTAAAGTGTCGGATAAGATAGCGATAAGTATTTCAACTGCGCATTTTATTTAGTGAGCGCGACCGTTCTATTTTCTATTGCGATTTCATTTAGGGACACCACTCTATTATTAGTTTCGGCTTAATCAGCGCTCCGTTTGAAGGACGAATAAGTATAAATCCGGTCCGAAGTTTATATTGCTTTTCCTTCGCTCTATTAAATACTTTTCCCTCTACTTTACTGTAATACTGTAAGCTTTTTTAGGATATCGATTAGATTGATTTATTATGCAAGGTGGGCTTTATGTTATATTAACTAACTTTTTTTTGTTCGTGCGCTAAATTCAGTCAGTTAAGTAAGTTGAGACCGTTCGCAGTGTGCTAATTTTCTTTCCTTTTAGCCTACTGCACTGCCATGTAAATAAATGAATTCAATTCAGGGAAACGGCCCAGCAGCAGCTCCAAAATATACGATTGCCCCAAGGGGCCCAATTCCAATTTGTGTCAAATTACAGAAAAGACAGTTGACTCCCCAGTGCAGAAACAAACAAGGGGGCTGTCATTACGTAAATTTTCAGCTGTATGTAATCATTACGCGTACTTTTCCGAGTAAATTGATACTCCCAGTTCGGATGACTCACATTTGACTTTGAAATCGGGGTCATTATTGAGAAAAAAGCAAAACAGTTTACTTTTCTGTCAAGGAAAAAAATTTATAGCAAGTTATGTTACTCATTTTTGATTTATTTGACGTCAACAAGCTCGAATATAAGCTATTCTACGGTTTGTGTCAGAATGCCCCAAAATGAAATTCGTTATGGAATCCACATAAGCTTACTTGCGCTCTTATTATAAGGAGCCATAGGCTGGAATGTATGACGCTTGAGCGAGCTTTGCATAAGAGCCCAATTATTAATTTATTATGCTGCCTGTTATTTTGGCAAACTTGATATTAACTGTTGATTGCATAATTAAGTGCTGTTTATGACGATATCGCCAGCCAGAGCCAGTTCAAACTTAATAATTTCATGGAACGAATTACAAGAAGGTGGGTAATATTTTATGCATGCTTTCCCATTCTCCCCATATGGGGGCTCATTTAAACTCGGAAATTACGGACTGCTTAGAGAGCACACCAGAGACTGATTGACAGACCCTTTGCCTTTGCTCTTCCTCCACACATCATGTATTTGCTAAACACACTGGAGCGTTTACTCAGTCAGATAAAGCAGTTTTCCCGTATTTTCCAAAACCGCAAATCAGTTAGGTAGAGTCTTTGATGTGTGATGGAGTGAGTAAAAGTGAACGGAGTGCCGCTTCGCTCGCTTTCTCCCTTCAGTTTGAGGGATATAAATGAAAAAGGAGATATTAGAGGGAAAATGGAAAAGACCGGAAAACCGAACTGCTAATTTTGCTATTTCCTTTGCTTGCCGTCAATATTGAATTTAGTGAGTTGGAGGTTGGAGGTAAACTGTTGGTTTTAACTCATGTTATTCCCATTTTTTATGTGACTAGGTATCTCCCCAAGTTTACGATGGACAATCAACTACTCAACAAAGTAACCTCCTGGATGCCTTGGTCTAGAAATGGGAGACGGCTTAGTCTAGAGCCGAGACCGGAAGAGCAGCCAAATTTGCTGCTGTCATTAATTCACCCAGATGTAAGTTGGCTATTTGTGAAGTTTGTAGATGGCTCATAAAAAACTGGCGATCTCTTAACAAGTCATTTTTTTTGTTATTACTGGTGCTCATCAAAGCGCGTAGCATATGCATTTGTCACGTTACATCAAACTCGGAAATGTGATGATGAATTTTGCTGTCACACAGATTACTGACGTTGTGTTAAGCTACTTGGATCCAAAGTCGCTTCTGTCACTACGCTTAACGTGCAAAACTACGAAATCATGGGTGGATCACATAAAGCATTTATCGCAGCTCCGAATAATCCTGCATACTGGCATTGGGAACAAGAAGATGAAGAAAGTGCTGAGATCGAAAGCACACTGGTGTAACTTTACCCTCGGCTACGAGAAAATTCCGAAGGAAGAGCATTTGGCAGAGTTCTCTCAGAAGTTTGGGGGCATTGTGAGAGTGCTCGAAGTGGGATCAGTGATCGGAGGTCAAGCAGCTTTTAATCTTCTCGGGGGATGTCCTTGCATAGAGTCGGCTACATTTCAGGGCATTAATTTCGCAAAAATGGGAGCCCTATCGAGCAGTGATACGATGGATCAACTGGTAGACAATTTAAACGGGATAAAAAGTCTGAGCATCGGGAACATTCTATTTATACAAGAGAGCGAGCTAGCGCATTTCCAAACGCTGGTATTTAAATGTGGAACTCTGCGTACGCTTAAACTGCCCTTTCTAAACTTCACAAGTACATTTGATAAGGACGAGCGGAATCGCATTTTGCAACAGCATGTGGTCGATCCCCTTATAGATTATCTACACCAGCGCCACGGATCAGGGTCGAATCTTCGCTTTTTAACTTTGGAGCTGTTGAACCCCCTACAATGCAACGTTTTCATAGAGCTCGCAATTGCCTGCTACAATAGCAGCACAATCATACACAACGTCCACCAGTCCTTTATTAAGAATTTAGAGCCCGAGCAGGAAAGCGTGCTGGAGACTATTGGGACACTTGACGGAATAAACGAGTTTGTGCAGCTCAGTCGACTGAACAAGGTTGAATGTATCTCCCTGTGGGTTTCCTCAGCGTCCTTACTGGGAGAGAGGAATTTGGAGAATCCGAGATTGCCATTACTGAAAAGTCTAAACCTCTACCTAGATTCCGTAGAAGGGGACACAGGGAAGATTATTACTTTATTAAAAACTATTCTTCAAATGGAACGGCCCACGGTGACAAGCCTCAAGATCTCATATAGTCGAAGGGGGGTAGGCTCCGCGGACTTAGTTAAGGCTATAGAAGTCGCGAACAACTTCCAGTATTTGAGACGTCTCGATCTATACCAATGGGATGCCTTTGATGATGAATTCCTGCGGTTATGGAACGGCCCCGGCATGTTCCGAATAGAAGATCTTTCCCTAATTTTATGTTCCAATCTCACTGATCACGGCTTAATTGGAAACGATGGGACCAGGCCAGCTATTCTAAAACTATCAAGTAAGTGAAAGCATATTTTCCCCGTTTTTTCCTCTCACCAAAGCACAATATTGTCTGTGACGTAGACGGTAGACACCACTCAACTCTATTTTCAGCCTTGATGAGTTGAGATTTATTAATTTCGGTAATGGATTCTAAAGAGGCTTTTTGTTGTTCTCGGAGCCACACGAGAAAAACAAAATGTAAAAGTGCGGAGCGGACCACTTTTCCGCGCCCTCCCTACTGAAACACAACTACTCCTCTGACATTTCATCTCCTCTTTTTATTTTAATTAATTAGGTATTAAAGAGCTCCATATCTCATCACTTTACGGGAGTATCACGGATGTCTCGCTGAAACTCGCTATCCGTCATATGAAGCTAAGGAAGTTCCGCTTATACTCGCAATCGGTATGTTATTCCCTTTTCTCTGTACAAAACATATATCTATGCTCGTAGAAAAAACCATTTCTCCTCGTATGAATTGCTCTGGGTGTAATTACTCTCCAAACAATTTGTCACCCAATCTCTCCATTTCACTCCATTAAGTTACTCGGAATGAAAGTTAATACTGTGCTTTCTGGAATGCGAACTGCGAAAGTTAATAACAGTAAACATGTTTGTTCCTGTCTGTACTAGGTTACTTTTAGCGGCTACTCGTCCCTGATGGATGGCGACTTGTGCGCTTCGATAGAGTACATTCACGGCTCAAAGCCATTTGATTGCACCCAAAAGGAATTTTGTCAACTTACAAGCGACATTAAAGGAGCGAAGTACCATTTTGTTGAGCCAAGACGCAGTAAGCACAACAGTGGAAGAAGGAGCAGCAGTCAAGAGCTGAGTTGCGAAGGAAGCGATGAAGACTAGAAAATGGAAATGCTGCCGGAAGCCGGAGGCATACTTTTACTTCGATTGATATTTACATGATAACATGTCTAATTGAAATAGGAAAAATACAAAAAAATATATTCTACAAGATATACTATTTGTACGTAGATATTTATGGAATTTATTTATAGTTTTCACTCGTCGCACAGCTTTTTGTTGTATTTTTATGTTTGTAAAATGAATAACTGTACAATACCATTCGTATAAACTTTTCACAAAAATTGGCTGTTTATCAGCTACCAGCAAATACAATTGTTTTGCAATACCCCCAAAATTCTGAACCGAGTAAAAAATCGCCTTGTCGCCCGTGAAAAAAGTTTATTTTTTCATAAGCGCGCGGTCATCCCGATAAAAAGAAGAAGCCAGCATTTGAGTAATAATTGCGTTCTGCTTACGATAATTATATGTATATCTCTTTTCGATGTACCATTAAACATGCCTAAGTTATTGTGCTATTTTAACTATAATTGATTTTGTGCATGGATATGACTAAAAAATTACGCCTTCATATATTTACATCATTCTTATTTAATGTCACAACACAACTGCAGCCTATAATCTCCCTATTTGTAGTGACTTTTTATATGTTAAGCCTAATTAACCTTGGTTAATCAGTACGTACAATCTATCATTAAAATATTTCAGAAATGAAAGAAGAGTGTGAGTGTGAAAGCGCATTACTTTAAATTTTATTCTTCCAAGGACAATACTACTTTTCATGTATAATGAGACATTTCCTAAATCGAATGTGACGAAACGTCATCATTTATTTGCAAAATAAACAGAACTGCATCCTTCTATATTAAATTTTATTCTTCCAAGGACAATACTACTTTTCATGTATAATGAGACATTTCCTAAATCGAATGTGACGAAACGTCATCATTTATTTGCAAAATAAACAGAACTGCATCCTTGTATGTATGGAATAGTGAGTAGAGATACATAAAAACATGTTTCCTACTTTTGTCGATTTTCTATAGAACGGCATAACTTGCACTAAGTGATCTAGTCATATGAAGACTACTACTTTTAAAACATATCCGTTATCGGCGCCGAAGTTCCAACAAATTAAACATCACTGATGTGGTCAATTCTGATCAGTTTCATACTTGTAGCATCAACTACAAATATTTTAACTTACCATACGTTATTACCATGTTGGTAGTACGACACGTAAATTTGGTTTCGAAATTCTGACTGCAGCCCAGTTTTTGAAATAATGTGCGACGACCTCTGAATGAGCTGCTTCCACTGTTGAGCTCCTTATTATTAATAGCCGCACGTAATCCTACTGAGACGACATGAAGGACATTACAGGTAGGTAATTAAAAGAATTTTGTATGCTCTTGTCATGCACCACTTTACCAAGCAGACGTCTCCAAATAAAGTGCCTATTACATATTCTTAATACTACTGCTCCACTCCAAAACTATTCCATTTCTTCCGAAATACGAAAAAATATATAGTTTCCGGCTGGATTAACCACTCGTCTGAATAATAACGTCATGTATAGAGATGTACTTAAGAATGCATAAAACTTTGACAGTGTAGTACAGGTATGACTGATCTCATTCTGGATCCCTCCAGAGACTCCAGTCGAGTTCGATCATAATTTGATTTATTCTGTCACACACACTCATATTCATAATAATGTGCAAAATCCCCAAAGTCGCATCTCTACACCCTACGGCTTACGTCACCAACTAACGAAATATACCTAAACTGTAGCCTAGACTTCTGGCCAATAGTTTCCACCAATTTCCTTCTCTCTATTTCTGCTTTTTTTGCAAAGCATTCATCCAAAAAACTGTGGGGGCTGAAATATACGTAGCGACGCTAGCTCAATGAGACACGGTAGACGGCCACATGCAAATGCTTCGAGTTTAGGACAACCTTCCGCGAAAAATTATAGTGCATAGCTAAGTGGTAAATGGCAGTTATGTAGGTAGCCAAACTGCGCCGAAAAGGCCCTCCACTCCACAGGCATTTCAGATATAAATCAGAAGACGTCGCTAATATTGTTATGCTCTGCCTACACAGGCAATTAATTAGCCCCCGGGTCTCAAGAGGAGCGAAATTAAGGTGAATTATTCTCCCCGAATAAATAAATCTAGAAAAAGTCTCTGCTATCACTCCAGCCTCATAAATCTAAAGGAACGGGTTATTTGCAGAGTATAAAATTTACACAGCTAGAGCATATGCATGCACACTGTATAGTATAAGAGAATTATTAAGCACTCTGTCAAATTCCTTTTAGGAATCCTCACAAGTTGAATAGCAATTTCGGAATTTCACCACTCGGAATATATGTGCAATGTGGAATACCTAATTCTATTTTCTCAGTTCCATTTCAAACGCAGATATGCCTAAAATCCTTTATTGCAGGGAGGAGGAGTGACTCGGTCTGCCAAAATTTACTTAGGCACATGCCATATTGCGCACCTAGTTTTAACAACGCGTGAGCTGAATTTCGAAGTAGGCACTCTTATCTTTAACTGGATTGTTTAAACAAGTGGCAAACATACGGAAAGAGTGTGGGAACAGTTACAATTTTTCATGAAAAGGTTCATTTCTGTAGAAGTGCACGCGCTGTAGGGTTCCCCTTCCACCGCTTTGGCTTTATTTTGGGTGCAATAGACTTAAATCTCTGGAGTTCCTTTCCACATATTTTCAGCCTGTTACATGCTCTCATCTAGCTTTACCTTGTATTCCATCCACGATTTGGATAGAAAAGGGCAGAGGAGGTGATGCGAGTAACATTTTCGCTTTTATTTAATACCTTTTTGTGATAAAAAAGGAATGATGAAAATTGGAGCTGAGCATCCCATATCCCATCTCTGCACTTTCCCGTTTTCCTTTTGTTTTCTACACGTCTTTGCAATTTAATCACGAAGGGACCGCGGTTTCCAGTATACCAAGTGAAAACGCTCGACAGGTGAAAGTTACTCTTTCTCGGGTTTTCCCACCACACGAGGCAGCATCCGTCTACTTTTACCTGTTGTGCAAGGGAAAGATGGAGGAAAAAAAGTTGATAAAAGTTAATATTAAGCAGGATGGATACATACAGTCCGCTTTCCAAACTTTTTAGCGCAATTTCTCTCTGCGACTGTTTTGCCGCTTTACCGAAGCCTAGTAATGGTAAAATTATAAGATAAATGTTTCTCTTGGGATCATGGGGAAAAATCATGAGGAAACCGGATCGCACCAGAGTTGCGAAAAGCTTTCAGCTCGCACTCTGAAAGAAAAGGCGACACCAGGTGGAGATGGATGTGGATGAAAAACGGGAAATTGAGAAAGCATTATTTTCCTGGGAAAATCCACTTTCATCGTGAAAATGCCCTCTCCGCTGCCACCCTTTTCACGTGTGCAATCCACCTGTACTGCTATAAAATATGCATGTGTACACAGAGGACATAGCTCTTGTAATAAGTTTATCTTAACATAATATGCGACAGCCGCGACGCGACTAACGTCATCTTTAACTAATGTGATTTTGCTCTCTGCCAGCCTAACGCTGCATACAATTTTCTGAATTTTGAGATGGGGGACGCTCCAGCTCAAGCAGTAATAATAACTCTCCATGCTCAAGGGGTGGGTTTCTGCTCTTTTCATTTATTTCCCATAAATCTGCTCACGTTTGCAACTTTAAGGGGCTCGCTGAGTTGGAAAAGAAAGCAAGTGACACCCTGTCAAAAATTACAATAGAGATATCTCTTCGAAACCGACAGGTCGTCAGTTGGTATAGCAGGCACATCAACAAAAACGAACGGACGTGGTAGTCAAAACTTATCAATATTTTTTGTACTTTTCTCGGAAAACCCCATTCTCCAAGTTATATGGAAACTTGCTTACGTAGTTTTATTATTTGTTGACATTACCCGCTTCCTTTCCTGCAATTTGCGATTACTGCATGAAACTAGGAATTGCTGATGCTAAAACTGATAGAAACTTCAATCGAAAAGCTTGTACAAAATTATTATGCGATGTGGATGTGACTTGTCTCTAGCGTCTGCCAAAAAAGTTAGGGCGAAAGCGAATATTACTGAAAGCTGGCGAGTTTCTCTTTTTTTACTCTATTGTGCAGGTACACTTTTCTCTGTTTTTTGTTTGCTTTCTCCTGTGGCTGTATTTTTCCCTTTGTCATGATGATGATGAAAGTGTCACTTTATAAAAATAGGTATTTGTCACACACGTCAGGATTTTTTTTCTTTCTACCTGGAGTGCAAAGCAAATACGAGCTAGTGTTTTTGTAAAATATGGGAAGTTGCGAGCTCCGACTTGACAGTTTATCGTTATATGTATAGCTTTGAGCACTTTATGAAATGGACAGTATGTATATATGAACTTACAGACCTGGAAAAAAACATGAAAACACAATTTTGGGAATTAACAAGGTACATTTTTCGATATGATCGAAAAAGAGAATATGGCGCGTGCTTAAAGGCTTATTAAAAGAGGGAGACGCCTGTTAAAACTTCTGTCCGAATAAGGTTTACATTCATACAAAGAAAACTTTTATACTCCGATAGTGAAGTGGATATAAACTGGCTATATGAATCCAACCAATTTTTTAGCTCGTGCTCACGATCGATCTCGTAATTGCTATCTGGCTAATGCACGCCTTCATTTTGAATTCACGCTGACTATTTCAACCGTAAGCCTTCTCCATGTTGCTCCTTGCTCCTTGCTAAGTTCACAGGAAGAAAACTTCCTCTTTTTACTTTTCGCATCCGTTAACTAAACAGTGGAATAAATTCCAAAAACGGAGTTCGTTATTCACACAACGACCCTTCATCCAACTGTGAGAAATGATATGTTTTACTTATGAAATTCATTTTTGTTCTCTTTCCATCAGTGTAAAAAAAGCTCATGTGTTGCGTACAGAATCCATTGTTGCAGAAGGATCCCTTTTTTCCATCCTCGGCACATATAAGTACTTTCCTTTTTAGTAGACTAATGGTTGACAGGAAAGAGCAAAGAATACGGATATTACACTTCCGCTTTGCCCACAGTTGAACGTTCTAACGGGTAAATCTCATGCGTCGCTCTCGCCTCTCTCTTCTCCCCAAAAAAGGAAACAGGTATACCTACACTCTATAATACATTATGGGCTCCGGCTCCGAGCTCGGACTCTCAGGAAACTCGAGAAGGGCAATCCCTTTGAAACAGAAGCATTTCCAAGTAAACTGTTTACTCTCATGATTCACGTTAAAAAACAGGCATTTCATCTGTTCTCCTTTTAAGTTGTAGTGATGCCACATCAACTAAATAAAGTGCTCAGTCCAGCCAGAAGCAGCAACATGCGTATTGCCATCCTCTTTTTTCCACATTAATACAATTTAGAGGAAATCAAAATGCTGTGTGTTCCCACTCACGGTAAAATTTCTTTTTCTCCCTTTCCATACACAATTTTTTTTGCCCAAGCTAAAGCATACTACTAACAAAGCACACACCTGTATACCAGACCAGGCTCGTTTTCCCACATCCACAAGAAGTTAAGCACCACCTACCCTCCACTCTGCAATCGGTTTCATCCGAACTAGCTTATTTTGAGGGAGTATAATATGAGGATGGCAAAACTAGCAATTTCTTTGTGCATAGAAGGAACAAAAAAGTAAGCTGATCCGTGAAACCACTTTTAAGACTAGGCACATATCTGTACATTATTGTGACGTGCTACGAAAAATACATCGAACACAGGCATGACAGTGTTAAAACACTAAGCCAAAGAAAAGATACGTCTTCTTCGCTACTACTACTGACTACTACGCTCTGCTTTTTTTGTACTCGAACACCCAAAAATACATATTATGGAAGTCTATTGTAAAAGTCAGCCAAAGTTTTGGCTTTTTTTTCTTTTTTTAATGTATAATGCACACTTGTAGTTTCAACTTGTACTCTCAGCTCACAAATGGAAAGGACTTGCAGTCGAGAATAAAACCAAAAAAAGACTTAAGCCAAAAAAAACCTTTATATTACTTACGTACTTGCATAATAGCAGAGAGCTCCTAGTTCTTCTCCACTTTGCTGCTCTCTCCTCTTCTTATATAGCCCTGTCCCTGTTCTGAACACAGAAAATCTCTCTTTCCATTCCTTCGCTCATTTCGCTAAATCAGTCAATATTCTTCATTGACTTCAGCATCATCAAAGTCTCGTCCTGCTAAAACAGCTTAAAAGGAGCATCATCCTTCCCTTTTCTCGTAAGTGAGCAACATTTTTTTTAAACTAAAAAATCTCTATTTACTTTACACTAAATGTATGCACATATATGTGTCATGTAAAAGTGATATTGATAGAAATTATCTCTTTTCTCGGATACTTCTTTATGTGTATTAATAGCAGTAGTAGCCATCACTAGAGATTAATCATATATAGTTCTACGAAAAATAAAAATCAGCACGGAGTATATATATTTTTATGTACAGCGACTGTTTAATGTAGATACATTCAGATGAAAATAAGAAACGTAGCAGAAAGCAGAATTACAGGCTAAAAATTATAATAAAAAAGGGAAAATTGAAAATACTCGGTTTGTACTTTGCACTCCGGTTTTTCTCTTCTGTAGTGTGAAAATGTGTTGGACTTTTTAGAGTGCCTTTTATTATATCTGTTGCATTTTTCACATCCCTTTTTTAAACAGAATTTTCAGTTTTAACATTTCAAAGGAATTTCAAATGTGTCATTCCTTCAGATTATCTCTGCTTTGATTTTCCTGATATGATCGCGAATTTGCAATTCGAATGAATGTGAGGTGAGTGTGACTCCTTTCAGCGCTTTTTAAAAGAAGCTGTCTATAAAAACACGCTCTGAACTGGTATTTCAAAGGTCAGCGTTTTTATTCTTGGTGAGTTGAGCAGGGTGAGAAGGAGAAGGAAAGGATTATTAAATATTTTAGGGTGTAATATAGTCGAGGTCCTAAAAAAGGAAAACTTTAACATAGAAAATAGAGATGGAAGGTGTGGCGGATACGAGGTATAGGCTTGCTAGCTTGCTGTGCACTGTAATGAATTGCATTAATTTTTAATGCAGATTACCAAAAAAAAAGTTTTCACTAGGGTTTGCCATAGCTCATATAGCATTCACCAATCCAATTGGCCACTGTGAATGCGAACTGCAATACAATTCACAATTCAGTAGTATGATGGTTCTCTAAATATCGAGAAAATTTTTTTTCCTACAAGAGCATTACACTACCATCTTGTTGTTGAAGATGACATTGTTCATAAAACGTCCATTAGAGCTAATTACTGTGAGTGATGGTGTGACAGTGTGATTGTAAAGTGAGCTCTACGTCCAAGCTCATTTTACATCTTCAAAGTTTGAGAGTGGTGAATGGAGCTATTGCAGAGCAGACAATTTATAGGTTGGAAAAAAAAATTCACACCGACACCGCTTCACCACGTATCAGTAAGTGGTAAAGAGGATCAAAATCAGGATCATGCAGATTGCCTCAGATAATAATTAATACTTTGTATATATCGCTCACATTATTATCACAAAATATTTAGAATGTAAATTAAAATTAACACGAGCCTCCTGATTCTGACTGTCTATAAAAGTGATTGTTTGCCCTCATCACTACTACCACCACCCATCGAAATATTTCAGGGAACTGGTTTAGCTATAAAATTTGAGTTGATTACATTATTATTTGTTCACAGGACTTATAATAAATAATTTTGTTGGTGGCATGCTTCGAATGATTTATATGCATATTAATATTAATGCATTGATACACAACTCAATTGAAAAAAAATTGACTGGTAAAGAAAGATAGATCAATGTACGAGGAAATTTTCTAACAAAAAAATTAGCCTGAAAGGATACAATTCTATTAAGAGGACGTGCACGCAAAAGGCAACTACGCAGGCGATTTATATATATGCGGCCACCAGGATATTAATCTGATAAATAAATGCGACTTGTTACTTTGCAGGAATCGAAGAGAGTCAGCCATATCGCAGTGATATTTTTTTAGCGGAAGAGTGACCTCATCGCTTCAGCACCACTCTGAGGCGTACACAGTGAAAGGTTGTTATTGGGTGTTGGATTTGAGGAGTTTTTATGATGTAAGAAGGATTGTCAACTAAACAGGAGCAGGATCATACTAACAGAGAGTATTTTTTACAAGAAGAGGAGTTGTTTGGTGAGTAAAGTTTTGCGAGCGACACCGATTTCATTATTGGTGTGTAGTAGAGGAAGTGAAATTTAATTATCTGCGTTTCATTCACAAACCAGATTAGTCCTTATCTGGCTGTGTGGCTATTAGTCATCTCACCTCTTACCTGAAGGAGCCCGGATTTGGTGTACGTGTTTAAAATCAGACAACAATTAAAGTGATTCGTACACGTACAAGATACACTTTGCTCAGTCTGTGCTGTGTTTTACAATTTAAAAAAAATACTGTTAAACAGTTAAATTCTTTGGGATTTAGTTTTTGAGTAGTCCAGATAAGGTGTGTTGCAGTGAAGTAATTATTTGTAAAAAAAATACCTTGAAAATTGTGCAATGTTGTCGGTATAGCATGAGTGGGAATACGGAATAATTAGCCCTGCTGACTGGTGTTGTGTGTCCACCGTGCTGCATGTGCTTGTTTGCAGCAAGATAAAGCTAAAAGCTGAACTTGTCGAAGTGTGCGATTAGATAAGATAGTTAAATACAGAAGTTAGATCACTTTTGCTGGAAAGTGGCATTGGAAGATTTCCCTACATAAAGTCGTAGGCAGGGAATGGCAGACAACAATTCCAATACTGGAACGAATTCAAACAATCCAAATATGGAAATTATTAGAGGTCAGGTTTTCGAAGTCGGTCCAAGGTACACCAACTTGGCTTACATTGGCGAAGGGGCATATGGAATGGTCGTGTAAGTAATTTAAAAAATTAAGAAGATTCTTCAGATTCCTCTTTCAAGTGTACAAAAAACATTTTTAAATGGGAATTTAACTACTTTTTCTTTTTAGGTCGGTGTATGACAATATCACAAAGACAAAAGTAGCCATAAAGAAGATTTCTCCATTTGAGCACCAGACGTATTGTCAGAGGACCCTACGGGAAATCAAAATCTTGACACGATTCAAACATGAAAATGTAAGTTTCACTAAGTTCAGACTAGCAATCTCAGTGAATTTGTAGTGGGAAATTAAAACAATTTCTAATATTAATTTTCAGATCATTGACATTCGTGATATCCTGTGGTCACCAAACATTGAAAACTTCAAAGATGTGTACATTGTGCAGTGTTTGATGGAAACGGATTTGTACAAATTACTGAAGACGCAGAAATTGAGTAATGATCATATATGCTATTTCCTGTATCAAATCCTTCGTGGATTGAAGTACATCCATTCAGCTAATGTGCTTCACCGTGACCTAAAACCAAGCAATTTGTTGTTAAATACTACGTGTGATCTCAAGGTAAATAGTTCCGGCTCTTTCAGGGTCATCACAACTTTTGCAAGACTTTTTCATTACCAGATTAAATCTATAAATAGAGCTCATCACACTAAAAGTTTTGTCTTCTACTAATTGTTTTTCAGATTTGTGACTTTGGGTTAGCTCGAGTTGCCGACCCGGATCATGATCATACTGGATTTTTGACCGAGTACGTCGCTACACGTTGGTATAGAGCACCAGAGATTATGCTGAATTCAAAGGTAACAGACTTAACGAGTTTTTTTCGACTGGATCAGCAGAGAACAGAAGAATAGGACGGTTTTATTGTGCTGTCTGCTGTTCACTATCTAAACATTTGCTGAGATGTGGGCGTTTTGTAAGTGACATTGAAAAATATGTATGAATTACCCAGATATAGATTCATTCTACCTTGAATGTTGAACTCTAGAAAATTCTCGTTTTAATCTGCCTTAGAAAAAGTAAACGTATTACTTGACGTACTTTTTTTTACTTTTTTAGCCCGTGGCTGAAGAACCCTTCAAGCTGGACATGGAGTACGACGACCTGCCCAAAGAAAAATTAAAGGAAATGATATTCGAAGAGGCGCTTTTATTCAAGAAGAGAATGGAAATTGAACTACAGCAACAGCAGGCGATGTGAACAAATTGAATTTTTTATAAAGTACAACGTTTAATGTGTTGAAGAAGGCCACATAACGTTCAACTTTTAACTTTCTGCAGTTAATTACTATATTCATCTGCATTCCTCCTCTGAAAAGAGATAATTATGACTATGGTCATGTAATAACGTGGCACTATTACTCTGCCACAAAAAAGTCGGTTTACATGTGAGTTAAAATAGTCTTTTACTAAAAAAACAAAAGTAAGGCAACAACAAAACTTCGTTATTCAGTATAGCCTGGTTTAAAAAACTACATCAACAAATTTTAAGTGTAGTAAAAAATGAATCTAGTTTACAAAGTGTATAAAACATAAAAAGCGTAGCAATCATCGTGAATGTTTTCCATGCCCTCTTCAAGCGTGCTATATTCTTTCTTTCCACACAACTTAAAAATGTAGGATACTGAATGAAGCATAAAATCTTTTACATCTTGTATATTTCATAAGTACAGACTTTGAGTGTGTAATTCTTCAATACTTTTAAACAGCACAATTTTTCCTTTAATTACTGCATTTTAAAAAACTTATACTATGTTAGTATTACTATTAAAAATATAATGCAACAACGGTAGGTAGTTTGGAGAAAGAGCGTGTAAATAGCAATTTATTATTAATGTGTCGGTAGATCGTCTTGTAAATATTTTGTAGTCTCAGGCCTCCGAATTCTTCCTATTAAACAAAATCATCGCACTTTCCACTACGGGCGTGTGTTTTAGTCTCGAGAAAACTCACCGCACCGGAACCGGAAGCATTTTGAAACTAAAAAATGTGCAACTGTGTTCTTCCTGTAAATGTGAACCAATAAAAAACAGATTATTGTAATAGAGCAGACAAGAGTCTTTTAGATTTTAATTGTATGGTGGAAAATAATAATAAAAAAATATTTAAAATTCATCTTTATGAATTTACTCTTCTTTCGAACTAAAAAACAGTAAAACAAACGTGTAGAGAGAAATTTCAACGAAAACTTTTAGTCATTGTTCTTACCTGTGTTTGTTTAAGAATTGACACGTGAGTTGTATTCGTATTGTGCGTAGAGCATAGAAATTCATATGTATTTGGATAGAGTTAATGCTGGGAAGAGCAGCAGCGACAGTAAACAAGCATAATTTTATTGTAGTGTACAATCAACTGTAACTTTTTCCTCTGTAATAATTTACTAAGTTGTCTGATTACTGAGATCTTGTGAGAAAACTAGAAATTTTTAAATTTAGTAGAAATAGGAAAATTTACTGCGGGTGGGATTGTAGACAAAATAATAATGGTGGTACTTTCTACTGGTATATAAGAATAATTGCACGTGGACAACTGCAACACTATAAAATGTCTCCGCGGTTGCAGCAGTTGCACTTCGTCTAACGCACGTTGTTAGTTATATAAGCATGAACAAATTAGCTGTAAATCCTGTAAAGTAGATATGAGATGTGAAAAAAATTCGTAAAAGTTGACTATTTACATACGTACTACAGTGAAAAACTCTTTTAGGAAAGAAAATCTTGTCAGCCGAGCGTTCAGTACATGATGTACTTCTAAGGTAAAAATGGTAATCATCCTGTCATTTCGTTGATTTGTAATTGTGATACTTATTACTGAAGATTTATATGTGTACGAGTAACATGTCTTGAGGTGTCTCCATTAATACCATCGTGTTATGCTTGTAATGTGTCGTTTCGTGATCAGTTTAAATAAAATATTTAAGAGTCGGAAAGATTTTTATACATTTTTCATTATTTTAGCCAAAACTTTTTGCATTTTGTGTACACGTAGTAAAAACGGTTTGAATACGGCACGCATGGGAAAATGCACTGTAGCCGATAAAAAATATTATTGCCTTCATATTGTAGTCACGTAGGGACTTTCCCTATATCTGCTATCTGTATAAGCGTTTATGGCTCCAGTCTTTCGTAAACCCATCCATTTTCTCCGTGATACACTCCAGAGCTGTTTGCAGTGTCATCCGATTCCCTTCGAAACCTAATCCGATCATTGATTGTATCTCTCTGTCCCTCGTAAAACTCTATCATGCTTGGAACTAGACGAAATCCACCCCAGTACTCTGGTTTGGATAATTCAATCTTTCCACTTGTTGTTCCCTGCCATAAAGTTTGTATTTGCTCAAGCATACTTTCCCGATTGTCCGTGACAACTCTTGACTGATGGCAAGCGGTTGCTCTAATTTTGGCAAGGAGAGGTTCGCCATTGAAGTACGCCGTGTTGTCCTCTTCTGTGAGTTTTTCTAACACGCCTTCGACTCTAACCTGGAAAAAATCAATTCGGGGAAGTTTTTTGCTTTGGGTAAAATGTTTTTTTTTACTAAAGTGAAACTGCGAGCAGCAAGCAGTGAGACTCATAGTCAGATATATATCCGTTTACCTGACGGGCACCAATTGTTCCGTTGACGTCCTTGTAAGTCCAGCAAAATACGAGTGCTCCACGTGCGTCATTTTCCTGTAAACAGAATAGAAATATATATTTTACTTCCATCAAATTCATCTCCCGAGTCATTTTCAATCTAAGTAATTTATTACAATTTCTGCTGTCTTTAATGAACGGTGATCCCAGTACATTTTAAATCCGTGTTCGTCCAGCGCCCGAAGCAACACCGTTCGGGCAGATGGTCCTCCGTCCCTTTGAAATTAATTATCAACAAAAAAAATTAATTAGAATACAATTTCTTGTATTTTATACTCTCGTTTGATGGCTAAATTACTTCCGAACAGTGGAAAGCGTCATGGCTTCCGGGTAGGTATTCTCGGGCATTGTCTTTGCATCTGCAAACCAGGCTTTGAACAGTTCCATGGGGTCTTTTGAGACAACCTCGATATCCAATATGCCATACTACACGTGCACGTTATTGCATCACAAAAAACATACTATTTTTTACTATTCCATATATACCTGGCTATACATACCTACGCAAACTGCAACGTGCTCTGAACGGCATCGGGAAGTAATAAAAATAGTTTGCATACCTTCAGCACATCTCCGTCACTAGAAGTGGGTGAAAGTGGAGACACTTCTGGCTGGAAGCTACTCATTGCGGTGGCCGCGTTGAATAACAATTCACAGAACACAATGGCTTGATAACGGAGTACCTACGGTAAACAAAGTTATTGACATTGACGGAAATATTGATCTGCTGTACTGTCTAAAATTAATTCGGTCTATTTTATAAATTTACTGCTGTAAGTATGCAGGTATGGAAATAAAATATTCATTTTAAAATAACTTTTACAACATATCACGTTACCTATTCGCTCCCGTATCTGCTAGCGTGTGAGTGAGTTGTCCTCTCTCTTTTTGGTCCTGTATTTGAGGCTAAGCTCGAGACAAAAATTTTTGCCTTGGTATAGCGCACACAAGTAAAAATTGTTTTTTTATTAACAACACTGGTAAAGGGAATGATTGAGATATCCTCAAAACCAGTCCACATTTATTATAAAGAGATAAAAAATGTGCACATTGACGACTTACATGTGAGCTCGGCATGGATTAAAAATTCTCATAATGGGAGCCCCAAACACAATAAATTATGTAAGAAGACGACTAAGGAATTCCTGCTGGAGATTAAATGCTCAAAAACAAGATGTTTAAACAGGTTCCCTTCACACACAGCCTCGCAGGACCAAAACCTGCACCTTATGGCAGGTTATCTAATTGCATAATCTTAAACGAGACAATACAAGAACTCAGCCGTGTGTGCGTATAGATACTGATAGATACTACTACTGCATATCTTCTTGACACAAGGTTTCTCACCGTGATTCGATTACACTTTCTGGACCAGCACATGTACCTGTGGTTGTGGTTTTTGGGAGTCGCCCTATATTTAGCTGCCTAACTAAAAGCCTGCTCTCTACTCGCTTACAATTCACATCACAACATTAAATACCATCACCATCCCATAATATATCTAGTGATGGATGACGATGAGGATGCGGATATAAACGTAAAGTGTTTATGCCTACGTTATGGCTGGAGTGGCAGAAACCAGGAATAAAAAGCAACTTTTTTTTGTTAGCTGTGAGAGTAAGCTAGCAAAAGTAGTAGCGCGTCGTATGTCCTCTAATATATATTATGATGTATGATGACTCCCTTTTTCATTGAAACCAACCCCAAAAGACACTATTAATTCAATAAGCGGAGAAGCCACATAATTATTAGTGTGGTTCTGGCTCTGTATCTTGGAGCAGAGCTAAAAGTAGCGTGGATAAATCCAGTCTTTTTATTCGTAAAAAAATGGGTTCCAGATGCCTAGCGCTGGGCCGTGTAAAAAAGAGTGCACTAGCTCAATTTATTTCTTTGACCTGAAATCCTCACATGCTCCCTGGACTAAAACACAAACAGAGCAACTCCCGTAAAAAGGAGGCACATAAATATCATTGTCTTCAGCAAGGCGAGTGGTATAGGCTCTGAAAAATTGGAGTGGCCATCCGCATCATTGTGGAAGTCTAGTCCGTTTGAGCTGAAGTGAAATCTTTTAAGCCTTTTCAAACTAGTTTTGTTTTGCTGAATCATCCAAATCACTTCTTTCACTTGTGCCCTTTGATAGATCTTCTCCCATCTTTCGACAAGTCCCGCTTCGAAGCTCCCAATGTAAATCTTTTGCACGAAGTGCGTCACCGAGTTCCGCTTAAATAGGGTGAGGCTCTTCATCATAAAGCTGTTGACGGCTTTCTCAGGACTAACAAACTTTTTTCTTAAGGTGCTCAGCAGCGCCTTAAATATCCGTAAATTCTGCTGATGGTCGATAATCGCGAATGTCTTGTTTTTCCCGAATGGCAGCATTCTCTGCCCCACAGTCATCACCACATTTAAATATTCTGAGGTTTGAATATCCGCGGGGAAGTAGATGTAGCTGGAGTTCAGCTTTTTGAAATAACTGGGATAAGTACCTTCCATAGCTACTTTCAGCTGGTATTTAAAAATCGAACTTTTCCTCACGAGACTGAAATAGCCGAGATGCTGATGGGCATACGACATGGTAAAAATAGGGACACCTGAAAAAGTTAAATTTCTTAAATCTTCCGGAACGTAATGCTGTCTGTGGGCCGCCATGAAGGAAAACAACTGGCCGTCATATGAATTGAGGATAATCACAGAGTAAAAGTTCCACATGACCCAGATCCACTTCATTTGCACAGTTCTGAACGAGAGTGCTCTGTCACATTGGTCCAAGAGGGATGCAAAATGTACGAAAGTCATGTCCCACCAGCGCCCTAGAAACTCCAAAGCGCCTCGGTACACTCCAGCGGAGAGTATGACCATCAGCAGAGGTACGAAAACAGAGAAGAAGGCTAGTGACGCCCATACTGATCCCTGGAATGGTCGCGTCAGCCCCTGAATGTCATTCGCCTCCCGATCACTTACAACAATGAAGGAATACGGAATGTGGGAGAATGCAGTAGAAGAAAAGTCGTAGTTGGGGCGACCTTCTACGAACTTGAATAGCGCATTACTAAGTAAAAAATCAGCTCGAATGTCGGCAGCGCCCTTTGTCATAACTTGTGTAATGGTCAAATTCAAACGCCCGCTAATAATGCGCTGCATGCACGTCGTGGGATGCGGACTAATAAATTCTTCAGTGCAGTTACTGGGCCAGTGTAATCTGTACATGTTTAAATTCATCCCACGGGCATTGGAATGCATTTTGGACCAGAGCAGCTCTATCTCTGCGAGGCTCGCTCCAGACAGCTCTTGCAGGATACTGTTCCCGTTTTCATGACATGTTCTGCAGCAAATGTACAGGGACGGGGTGTGAATCGCTATTACCACGCTGTGGTAAGGAATTTTATCCAGGACGCTTGTCAGAGTGCTATGGATCCCCTTTAAATATGTAAAGGCTTGCTCATCAAAGTAATCCTGGGTACGGTGAAGATGAAGCACGATGAATTTTGGATGCTCTGCCCTAATAAACTCATTTGTGAAGGGATACAGCACAGCCCTATAATGAAAGAGCTCGTTGACTGACGTTGCAGATGCAAAAATGAAAAATGCAGTTTCAACACAGAACCGCACACCATGCAAAAATCCTTTGTAGAGCCCATTACTAGTTCTATTTGGAAAGCGCTGAGCTTGCACTTTCCCTTCTATCTTTATTGAATACGGTGTGAATGGGAGCAGTGTGGTGCGCTCCTTTAGAAATTGGGAATCCTCCAGGTATGAAAGTTGCTTTGGGAGGTAATACTTCAGCTGAAAACTCGCAAACTGTGACAAAAATGCAGTTTCAGTATTTTCCGAGTCGCTTTGAGCCTCTGTTAAACAGATGCTTGTAAAGATTGATGATATCACTGATAGCACTGATAAGGTGCGGAGCAACTTTGGGATCGTGCTGAACTCGGTTTTAGCATGCACTCCAGCAAAGTGTACTGGGGGCATTGTGACTTTGTGACAAAAATTATTTTGTAGAGAACTGATGCGAAGTCACACCTTTATGACTAGACAGCAGTATTCACTAAACTATTTTAATAATCGTGTACCACACCATAACTCTATATTTAGCTGTACAGCTTGTTTCCTACTAATAATATAATGGGGATAGCCTTTGCGTAAAAGTTCTTGAACATAACAAGACGTGAAGACATATTTACTTATGATGGCCATTGAAAAAAATACAAAGTATACAGTAAATTGGAATAGAAAAGGCTTGAGGATTGCTGATTTTGAATAAGTAAAGGCTTGCAAACATTTTCATGCAATGTTATTCAAGTAAGCACTTCTTCATGTTAACAAGATTGTACTTTTTGTAGTTATATAAATACAATACAGAAACTCCTTTAATAGCACGACGCCGTTCAAAAATTAATTTTTGAGGATATCTAAGTTACTATTTAGGAAGGTGAATTCGTCAATCATTTTTTGCGTGGACTTGCAAGCAATGATAGTTCTAATGCGTTTGAGGGTGCTCTAGCTACAATACTATAATGTGTACTCGTAAATGTGTACTGTAATTATTTTTTAAAATATAGACTGGAATTTATTTTTCACTTGCCTAAAAATTGGTGGCATAAGTTCATACGTATACCCACTAGGTAGATACATCATTATGATTTTAGTTAAAGGTCGCGTCAGCATGAAAAAGATTCTTATGAAAGGACTGACTGTCAAAATATCGATTTGCCAATTTAAATTAAATTGTAGTAAGTCCATAACAGTACAAGCAGTAAAATTTGTACAATTGTGTCGTAATGAGATACTTTTCTGTAGAAATAGATGCTATTTCTTCACTCATTTAAGTTAAACAAATAAATTTTATTGTTCTTGTATACTTGAAGGTTTAACTTGAAGTTTGCTAAAAACTATTTTTACAGCACAATATGAGAAATTGGTTTTGGGGGCTTCTCTTGTTGACTTTGGATATGCTGCACCACACCAATTTCCGGTAAAGTTATCTGAAAATGGAATAAGTGTTTATTACTATATATCGCTTGAAGGTTGGGTATATATGCAGATATGTAAAAAATTAAATCAGCTTAAAGCTTTGCTTACGAGTCCTTTATCAATCAACTCATTAATTTCTTTTCTATTCTCCTCCGCGTATGTTTTGTAGTCTTCCTCCGTATATAGGTGATCTTTGCTAGTAATTTCCCAAAAGTGGCTGTCGTCCCAGCCCTTCCGTTCCGCATTTTTTACAAACTCATCAAAACTACATTTAAAGAATTTTACCAATAAAAACATAAAAAATAAATATCATTTCAACGAGCAATAAATATGCATTATTTTTTTATCTACGAACTAACCTAACCAAATGGTCTTTATCAGTATCAACCTGCAAACGAAATTAGCATCATAAGTCAATTTTGCAAAAAAAAATGCCGCAGGTGGGAAATTAGCTGATGTACCCCCTCACCTGTGTGAAGACATATTCTCTCATTCTTTCCAACTCCTCATCTTTCTCAGCTTGATCAAAGTCGGGATCGTCTTTTTTGTATTGGCTAGCCAGCTGAATATTCAGCAAAACTTTGATTTCGCTCTCATCCAAAAAGTCATTTTCATCCAAATCGTGCAACTTGAAAAATAATTTAGTATTAAAATTTTCTTTTTTCATGTGATCCCGCTCTTCCCACACATCCAGCAAATGCTGTTTGGACACAGGAAGGTGAATCGGCTTTCTTTGTTTGTGGATCCTAAGCCAGTTCTCAATGTTTGCTTCGACTGTCTGCAACTCCACCGGACTTAAGCGCTTTTTCAGCTCCTCCAGCTCCAACCTTTTATGCATTTGGTATTCCTTGTAATGGATGCGCCGGGCAAAGTCCAGTTGGTCAACGTCATGAGTGGCCTACAAGTGTGATTTTACAAATTTTACTGCTCCTGCTAAAGAAAAATTAATTAATTTGTGATATTGTGATGCTTTTAACCTGATGCAGTAGCTTTCGCAAATCCTCCGTCCCAAATTTTTCAACCATTTGAAAATCCAAGTGCTGAGTGCGGGACTTCACGTGACGTCGGATTACAGAGTCACTATCTCCCCGTCTCTTTAGCTCTTCCCCATACTTCCTGATGCGGTTAAGCTCCAGCCGCTTCAGCTCATCTAGCTGCGTTCTTGTGTCTAGTGGAAGGGATTCCAGCTCCTTTGTAACTGTCATTCCTCTTCCAGCCTGTAATACATCACTATTAGATTAAGCGATTGCTCGCGAAGCTAATTATCTCACTAATTACATTTTTCTCACCTTTAGAGCTCCATTGTGGTAATCTTTAAGGAAGCTGTCAATTACTTTCTGATGATTTAACATACTCTGAGTTACTTTTAGGAAGTATTCAGAATACTCCAATCTTTGAACCTGAAAACCATTTAAATATCACCAATCAAATTTTAAAAAAAAATTTTTAAGAAATTTTTAAATTAAGAGCTTTCCCGGAATACTAACCGATGGATTAATATTAAAGAGTCGTCTTCCGCTTTCATCCTTTTGTGATGGCGTTGGCAATGTCGGCTTGTTCTCATTATCAGCAAACACAAAATCAAAAGTAGCAAGTATTAACGGAATAAAAAGAAATTTAGTCCGTACTCGATTTTTGAACATTATTAAGAAATTAACTTCTTAAAGATTACTCCGTTTCTATTCAAAATATTTTTACAATAAAGTTACAAATGAATATGAAAGGATAATTTTAGTTTGTGACTAACTCAATTTTAGTGTTTAAGCTTGACCCTGGCCCTGATTCGATTACCCAACTTACATTCTTCAGTTGCGAAATTGCAAAGTATAATGTCATTTCTATTGCGTAATGCACACACACACACTATCCCTCTTGACTTACAAAAGTAATAGACTTCGCTTCATATAATTAAACTAAATTACAACGATTTTCAAGCGAAATTAGGCAACTTCATAAGGGAATACGTGATACCAGCAAATCAGTAAAATTGCAAAGTAAACGGATTAAGAAATGGTATTTCATTTAAGATTCTGGCCAATAAAGCAAATAGGTGCATGAATTTAACTAATAATTTAAAGTGATCACATGTCACAATATTTTTTTGGCTATGCTCTTTCCTGTGAGGATGTATCGAAAGTTGAGATTCAGACTTTCTTTGATGAGGCTGGCAGTTCAGAGCGACACGAGAGAAAAGATCAAAGGTCTTTTCACCTAAAAAAGATGGACACAACAAAATATATTCAGATATGCATAGCACATTGTATATCCTTTCCCTTCATCACAACTAACACAATTCGTTTCCCTTCTTCCATGCCTAAATCTTCCATTCTGCAAAATTAAATCTTAAACTCGTGCCATTTACAGAGGCAGCTGCCGGAAAATTTTTTTCTCTCTTGACTGCTCCTCCGCGCCAGCCAGTCTCAACTTCGGTTTATTTAACCCGGACCTATGCATAGAGACTACTTCCCGTACATTAACTTCCCTTCCAACCAATTTCACTTTGATGACTATGACTACACCAAAAGTGCCATGTAAAAACTTTTCATCCCGAATAAATTCAAAGAGCTCCATCCAATATATATCATAACAGTGTCCCATGCGTGCTCTTTTCCCACACCTAAAAGCAAGGCATCATCGCACCAAACTCAAGCGATACTACTTTGATGAGATTTCAATCCACAGTTAAAAATAGTAGCCTGCTACATTAACCAAATTACCTATAAAAATATATCACGCGCCCATCTCCCAAGTCACAATGAGTAACTCACTGTAAAGTTATTTTAAGCAGCTGTCCTCCTTCATCAGTCTAAAGATTAAAAAAGTAAAAGGTAAATCAGTCCCAAACGGGTTGAATCGAATCACTCTCGTAGTGCTCTGCTCTCCTCATCTCAGTTCTTAGGGCTTGTTTTGTGTGGCTGACTAGTAAAAAAAAATTTGAGTCTCCATAATAGTTATCAGAAATGGATGGGGAATATGAAACAATTTTTCAGTGGTGGCATACCCCAAAAAAATTATTTATTTATGAGAAGGAATGCAGATACTGTCTCGGGCTGTCACGTAAAAACAACTAGTCAGGGGAAGACAGTGAAAAGATTAATACTGGCTTGTTGTGAGCCCCCCACAAAAAATGTGTTTAGCCAACAAATTCGAAATAGAAAAAGCCAAGTTCACAAGTCAACTCCTCCGGGTAATTCCTCACTTTTTTTGAGGAGTGCTTCACGGAACGGCAACGAAGTCCTCAACAGTATATGACATTACAGCTCTAGGATAATAAGTGCAGCTGTCACATAATCCCGTCAATAAGCGCCCAATTTATGGTCTCCCCATTCATTCCACATTCACTTCGTAACGAAATTTATCGTTTCACAGTAAATATGTAATTTTCAAGTGAAAAAGCATACAAATGGTGATATATTTATGAAAACATATTTTCCCCCAATTTCTGCAGAGCTGCTGCGAGTGCCATACCCTGATTCAATTTCGATGCATAGAATATGATGCCGCTGCAGGCAGTGTTTATGGTGTCGTCATTTAAGCCATATTCTATTTTCTGGTGTGTGAGTAGCAGAAAAAAAAACTTTTTTATTTGGAAAGGTTAACGAAATGCGTATCTCGAAAAAGTTAGAGAGTGGAGATGAAGTGGAGGAGCCATGTACAACTCAATTTGTATTCTGCTCAACAGTTGTGTAGAAAAGTGAAAATGCGGAACATGTGTAGAAAAATGCGTATCTCGGAAAAGTTAGAGAGTGGAGATGAAGTGGAGGAGCCATGTACAACTCAATTTGTATTCTGCTCAACAGTTGTGTAGAAAAGTGAAAATGCGGAACATGTGTAGAAAAAGTATTTTCTCGGAGTCATTAGTTTCCCGTGCCTCTGTGTCGTATTGAATTGGAATGAGGTTGAGAGCGTTTTCAATAGTGTACACATTACACACATACAGCGCCGAGGAGAACTGCGAGACTCTTGACTTTCCAGTTGAGGTGCACACGGTTCAGGAGGATTGCTGTCAAAATCTTTCTGAAATGTGGAAAGCATATTCGTTATTAAGACATTACTCATGTCACGGCTTTTTTTTGCTTTTTGCTCGTATTCTCATATATAGCTGCGAGCTTTCCTTTTTATATGAGTTGTGTGCCTCGTGCTTCGTCTCGTCCGATTTTCCTTCCCACTTCAGTCATTCCAGAACAGGAAGCGAGTATGGATTGTTTTCTCTCGTTTTCCCTCTGCATTTCGGAGACTGTGTCACTGTCCTGGCTTGATTTCCCTCTCTTGACTTGACAGTTTCCACTTTACGTAATATCGTTGGAGAGTTTATATAGTGAAAGTAAGCGGACAGCATTCCTGTAGCTTAGGGTGATTGCGCTCGCTGACGCAATGTTGGTCGCCGCCAACTGCAAAAGCAAAAACGGCATTTGTCTTATGTGCCGGATTCATGTCTTATCAGCAAAATACTATGCAAAGTGAAAGTCGTCTGAAATATGAAAACGAGCAAATATCGTGCACCAAAAAGTTGGGCAGGGCTCCGTCAAGAATCTCGAAATGAAAACGTCATTGTTTAAAATTTATTTCAATTAACGGAAATCGTAAAAATTAAAATATATGCTGAAGCTTCTAGAACAACTTCTAGACTCACACCAAAGTACATAATTTGCAACTATTTGCACTACCGTACGGCTTTTCTCATTTAAAACTTTTTCTCATTTTACCCCACTTACATTTTTTAATCAGTAATAATAATCATCTGATTTTCACTTCACACCCTATTAAAAATTCCCCTTTTCTCAGTTTTCCTTGCAAGACAAGCATGTTTGTCTTCCC
>JAHZND010002614.1:0-11844 GCA_027744115.1 Acrocyrtus sp. NNG-2020
TTATAAAGCGGATAAGGGGTATATCGCACTAGTCTGTATGCAATTTCAAAAATGAAAACGTGCTTAAGTTATTGTCATTCCCATTCTAAAGTACAGCACTAGGTTTGGTTAGTTTGCCTGACGCTTTTGTGCTGCACATTTACTTCCTTCTTATGTAAGCTTTTAGTTTGTTAGCGAGTTAAAACGTTAACATCAGTTCTTAAAACGGCTTAGTTAGTGGCACTGCCACCACATCGCATTCATAGGCGCTCAAATGAAGTTCGATCTAACTTTAACTTTGATAACTTTGAATTAGGTACATTACATAGCATTATTACATTATGAAAGAATCGCAGGGCACGGCACAGTTTAAATTAGCATCATCCTATCATCACCCACCCAACTTTTTCAATCACTAAATGCATTGCATTGCATTGCATGAAACGGTCTTCTTCTCTAACCTACATTGGGGCATACCATGCACAACGGAGAAAAATATTTATTTTTCAAAATAGAATTCATCGTCTGATAATCAGGTTTTTAGAAAAAGAGGAAACAGGAAGCAAAATAATGAATAATTAGGAAAAATTGTTTTTGTATTGAATAGATTAAGATGTATACTACTTTACTCGTATACTAATACTACTTTCGTTCAAACTCGGTGGATGGGACGATTAATAGCCTTTAAAAGTTTTAAAGGCTATTAATCGTTTTAAATTTAAACTTGTTTTAAATTAAAACAAGTTTGCCAGTTGCAAATATTGTTTTTCTGTTGTTAGCCTAGGCAGGCGGGTATTCAACGCTAGTTCTATCAGTAATAATAGTCTGAGAGCCCGAGCCCGGGTGTATTAAATTTTTATCTCCCTTCCTATTTCTCCGGGAAAAATTACGGTCTCATTCCCACATAAGCAATTTATAAATATAAAAACTTGTCTGCAGTTTGTAAAATCTGTCAACTTATGATATCATTTATCATTTTAGCCCTATGGTGCAGCCATTATATGTTTTGTCCTTTTATGAATGCAAACACTTTATTAGCGTATTTACTGAGCACATCAAGTCTATTACAACAAACTTCAAACTACATACATGCATAAGGTAAGAACAGCATTAGCATCCACCATTAATCATTGAAAACCAATCGATAACAAATGGATCCGGACACAAGACACACCGACCGATGATACGATAGCCATACGTTTATGTCTGTCTTTACTGTTATCTATTTTATACTGTATTCGTGTAGGATTATTTATTTATATATGGAAGGATTCAAGTCGCCATAATCATAATCAGCAAAATGCAATGTTAGCGAATATCAAATACAAAATGCATAGACTTTCTCCTCTTTGAAGGACTAAATAATTTTGCATAGGTCAATGTAAATCACTAAATCAGTATCGAAATCATTGATTGCAATTAATTATTACAGAATACAAATCTTCCCAGCTAAAACTTAATCCGTATGATCTCATTCTAATAAATTGCGATTTCTCCAAATCCAAATAGACCAACTAAGATCATATGCTTAAAATTAAAAATTTAAATTTAACGAGAATGTTTCTTTTTTGTATGTTCATACACAAAAATGTTTCCGCTATGACTAGACTATGACCACCTTCACCTATGGCTAAAATTCATCCAAAAGCTTAACAGCTAAAGAGTTTATGGAGCAGGAGATAAAATGTGAAATATTGTTATACTTACGTGTTTGATGAACTCCCTTTTCTTATCTACTTCTGGGTCTGAGTCCTTCCCTCCAAAGACTATTGTTCCTCCGGCACCCATTGACACATTTGTTTTAGGTTGCGCTATAACACGATCGACTGGATTAACAATATTACTGTTGCTATTTCCATCTGGGCTTGGTAATCCAATGACTCTCTGGGAAACCTCTGATCCCTCTGCATTTTTATTAGGTGAGCCAACTTGAGCTAAGCGATTTGGAATTGCGGACGATGAAACTTCCGGTCTGCCAATAATACGGGGTTTCTCAAGAACACGACGCTGTTCTTTATCGAGATCTTCCTGAATTTTTGCGTACAATCGCTCCCTATCTTGAACTCGCCGTGGAGGAGGGTTAAGTGGTCTTGGAACGACATTATTTTCATTTCCACTGTCTAATTTTTAAAAAAATCAAACCGTAAATACAATATGCAATTATAAAAATTAAAATTGAAATGAGAATTGAAAATCATCAAAATAATGTCCTAGTATATAAGTTATAAGTACATAACTTACCTATGCTATTTTCTAGTGGGGGTGGCGGAGGTGGTGCTAAGAACAATTCGGGAAGCTTTTCGTAAACATCTTGGACACCGGTAGCCAACTTGAGCTAAGCGATTTGGAATTGCGGACGATGAAACTTCCGGTCTGCCAATAATACGGGGTTTCTCAAGAACACGACGCTGTTCTTTATCGAGATCTTCCTGAATTTTCGCGTACAATCGCTCCCTATCTTGAACTCGCCGTGGAGGAGGGTTAAGTGGTCTTGGAACAACATTATTTTCATTTCCACTGTCTAATTTTTTTAAAAAAATCAAACCACAAATGCAATTATAAAAATTGAAATGAATCATCAAAATACTGTACTAGTATATATAAGTTATAAGTACATAACTTACCTATGCTATTTTCTAGTGGGGGTGGCGGAGGTGGTGCTAAGAACAATTCGGGAAGCTTTTCGTAAACATCTTGGACACCGGTACTTGTCCTGGCTCTCAAATCCGGAAGGAAGAACACCATTCCCACGCACGCCAGGAAGAAACTTGTAAGAATAAATAGAAGACAGTACTTCTCTTTGACACGCCTATTCCTCATTGTCATCCTTCCCGTTATACTTCTCACTAATGAAATTAAAAACAAAATCAGTTGTGTAATTAGGTAATTTCATCATACATGCTTTTTGAATCAAAATGTTCAATTGTAATATTGGTTAGTAGAAACTAGAGACATAAAAATACACTTACGTGAGCTCATGTTGACCATTAAACAAATTCCTCAATTAAGAAACTCTAATTCCAACTGCTTCCAAATCTTGCAGGTGCACAAGTTACAACTTATAAATGCCACCGCACCGCTGCTTACAGATTCGGCACCACGCTTACAACATAAAATTCTTCAATCTACAGTTGCAATATTAGTAATATACCTACTTCTTTGCAAGGTTCAAGATAATGATGAAGTAATAGACTATAACTTGTCGGCACTATTTTCCGTCAAAATATTTACATTTAGCAACAGACAACAGATGTTATTTTTTGGGCTTCAGTCTTTAGCTCACTATTCCTTTTCTCGTACATACAAACTGACGTCAACTGGCGGCAAATTGACAGTTAACTCTATCCTTTTAATAATATCAACACAATACAACTTTCTCTACAATCAATTAACTATTCTACAGTTCATTGGCTTTTAGTCCGGCTTACACTCGTAGGATAAATAAACCACAACAAATAATTTGAGCATTTCTGATATCTGAAAAACTAAGAAATTTTCAACTACTAACAATATCATGAAAAACTAAAAATTCGCACTCCATTTAGAACTTCCCCTCCCCCATGAAAATCAACCAACCAAAAGCACCCTTTCAAGTCCTCTCCTCCATAAAAAAGCACTTCCAAAGTTAATTTTAACTAATAGTTTTAACCAACAACATCGGAACAACTGCAATTTACAAGCAGCAGTTCTAAATCTACTCCACAAAATTCCTGTACACGTGTCTTTTTTGACCAGCACATCAGCCAAAACTGCTAAACTGCCCTATCAACTCCATTCAACTTCACTTCCATCTGCTGAAGCCACAGCTCGTCACCCAAGAGCAAAAAATTAATTATGTTTGCTCACTTCCCTTTCCCTTCCTTCCTCCACCTCCCTTCCTAAACAATGTCGCTCGACAATTAACAAAATACGTCCAGCTGATTTCCCATTTATTTATCTTCTCCTATGTCAATCAGTCATCACAAAATCACTAGTCCGCTTCCGCTCCGCTCGCAAACAAAACAAAAATTGTTCTCCTCTCCTCCTCCCATTCCCATCTTTCCTTTTCTCCTCTTGTCAAGTTTCACAAACCAATTCAATTAGCAAGCTCATTTGCAAAATATGGAAGTTCAAAATAGATTGATAGTCAAACTGAGGGCACCCAGCACACACGTCACTCTCCCGTTTTGGATCAATATCAATATCCATCCGCAATTAAAAAGATTATTCTATTTTTGTGGAGAAGTGCTCCATCCCCATTCATTTTCCCAGTGAAAAAAACACCTTTTTCGGTCTACACAACTTTTTTATAGTCCTTTCTGCGTGCTTTCAGCCCATTTTTTTCCCTGTACCTACATTTCCACTATACCATCACCTTCACCACTCGTCGTGCTTCATTCCGTGTACATTTCGTATTTCCAAAAAAAAATTATATCCCAAATCCCAACATCGTCATCACACCGTCATCAGAGAAGTACTCCAATTCCGAGGTACCCGATAAAAAAAAGGTGCTGTACTAGAACAAACAAACTTTACCTTTACCTTTGCGTAGTAAAAAAAGAGAGCTTTTTACTTATGAACAGAGTATAGTGGTAGTATTGTAGGGCTATAAATTTTAACTTTGTAACTTTTCAAAGGATGTTATCATGACAGGCAGCAATGTATAGAGCTTTATGAGAATTGCAAAATGAGAAGAAAAACATATAGGGAGAAAATGCTCCTATCAATGGTCTTGGTCTTATGAATCCTATATAATACCTTCAAAGCATAATAACCGTATACATAGTATATAGCTATGTGCAAGCAAAATAGAATAATTCTCGTTTTTTCGCCCTAGCTGAAAATGCATGAATCTGTAATCCATAATCTGTGCTGTGTGCTATGCTTGAGCTTCCTCAGTACTATTCCATAAATAAATATATTTTTCTTGGTTGAAGCGCAGATTTGTAAGATGAAAAAAAAGTGCAACCTACTTTCAGGCGACCTTCTTGCTATGTAAAAATGCTTGAAGCTTGAATTGAATGTACTTTTTAGGGATGTACGTAAATGCACGCAGGCACTAGTGTGTATTGTTCTCGGCGATGTAGATAGCAAAAAAATGGATTTTGTGCATGATGAGAGTGTAGGAGTCGGTGTGAGTGAGGTAGAGTGGTTTATGCACGTTTTTCGTTTATTACTATGAGCTGGGAGGATTGTTGCGATAAAAGTATATAATGAGTAAGAGTCATCATCATACATATCCGCGAGACTGTTAAAAGCAGAAAACTGTGACTGTAATGCATGAAGTGGCTATTTCTGATGGGTTTTATCGTGCAAATCATGAACATGTATAATAAAATGAAGGTTTAAATGTTTAGGCACGGATGTAATTTTGCAGAAGGAAGGAGGTTGTTGATGCTTCTAAATGTGAAAAAGTGTTTTAACACAGTTCGATTTGCTAGTTTACTATTTCATTTTGTTATGAAAAATAACATGGCCTGAAAGATGAGAAAGGGTTATTGAAGACTATTTAATATCAGTATAGAGAACAAAGCATTTCCCCTTCTTAATACATCACGATCGCTTATTAAATTGGTGAAGAAGCTGAAGATGTCATGAAAATGCAGACACAAATGTACGTATAGATAATATGGCGCTCATAAAAATACAAAAGAGGGTTACTATGAATAGCGGTATTCCCGGTGTTTCGGTTGTGGCTTCTTCACATGTACAATTTATGACATCGCGGAATTTGAGAATTTATGTTTTTGCGTAGCCACATCGATTAAATCGGTATGCCTGCTTTTGTAAAATGAGCGAATTGGAAGAAAAATGGTTAAAAATTTATTGTGGTTTCAAGGTGTATGTATTAAAATTTAAAATTGGTAGATTAGATATATTATGTGCGATTTAAACTATCATGAATAATCAAATGTGTATTATGCACGTGTATTTCACCATTTTACTGAAGTCAGCATAAAATATTTTTGTTTTTTTTTTGCTAAATAAGTTTTTAATATATCGGTCATCGGTCATCAAAAATGATTTCACTTTAAAAGTTTAAATGGTTTTTAGCACATAAAAAATTCGACTCAATCAAATTGACAATTGACGAATAAGATACTTGAACGTTTACAATACACTTTTATAGTAATGCATCCTCACATATATGTACAACACAACCATTCAAAAAACCACATCCGCCATATCGACTATTCATAACATCACGAATGAACAATTCGATACTGGTAGCTAGCACAAGTTGAATCAAATAATTCCGATTCACTAATCACATTACATTGCAACCAAACGAGCAGCAGACCACATACACAATACTCAGCTCTCTTCAGTACTCTTATACTCATAATTAAAATGCACATGTACTACATATAAATTGATCTGTGGAGAAACAATAAAACTCTTGGAGTTCTCGCACAATGTAGGTATTTACTTTCCAATTTTGAAGCGTATACTATCCGTCTTCTCCGCTTTATGTAATTTGATAATAAGAATAAAAATTACTAGAATGCAAGTATTAATATTTTCATGGTTTTAAGAAATCCCATCTCATGTGTAAATTAAATTACATAAACAATACAGATACATAAATACTATCAGTAATATAGAAGTCTGTCGCCCTTATCTATTAACACTGCTAACAAGTAAAATGATAGATTCGAAAACAGAGTACTTTTTCACTTTAGGTACATAACTTCAGTACTTTCATTTCAATAATACAGGAACAGGGCTTATTTTAATTATCTAAAAGTGTCGCAGTTTACAAGATAAAAAGTCGCAATGTTTTACGAAAAAATTGTTTCGACGAAAATAAGGCATTCATGCGCAGTGTCATTTTCAAGTGATTTTTTGATAAATCGTAAAAACTTATACATAAATACGAAATGGTATGAAACTAGAATAAAAATTAGATACGAGTATTGCTATTATCAAACTCACTCAGAAAACTCGATATTAATAAAACTACACACACTGATACACTTCGCATACCAAAAGTTTCCCAGAGTACCCATTGTAGTTTACGTGCTCACATCACCGTAATTTTTATTCCACGATTCCAAGGTACGAAGAATTGAAGTAGAGACGCTAGGTCGAACCTTCTTCAAAGATTCTTTAAAATCTTTCACCAAAATTCCCCGAACCTTTGACACGTCCAAACTCTTCAACTCCTCCGGGTTCATTCCTACAAATAATATACGAAATCCGGGTTTATTGGATAATGTTACTGAAACTGGTTGTCTGCAAATATTTTCTTAATCTTATTCGGTATAATAAATGTGTGCTCAAACTTCAAACCTCTTATTGGGCCGAGCGCTGCATCCTTTGCTAGGTTAGTTAAATCGCTGCCGGAATATCCATCTGTTAGTGTAGCTAATTCCTGTAGTTCTTTATCGGACAAAGGGTCCCCATGAGAAGACAAAAGCCTTTTTAACAGTTTTACTCGAGTTGCATGTTCGGGTAAAGACACGTATATCCTTTTGGGGAATCTCCTTAACGCAGCATCATCTAAGGTAGTAAGGGAAAACATAAATTAGTTTTACGTACAAGACGGTTGCATTATTTTTATTGCTTCAAGCACTTCACGAACCTAATTCCCATGGACGATTAGTAGCTCCCATAACCAAAATCCTTTCGTCTGCTTGAGAATGCAAACCATCAAACTCGACCAGAAACTCTGTTTTTAGACGACGACTAGCTTCATGCTCCAGATTCTTTTCTTTCACAGAGAAGTGAATCGACTTCGTCGATAAAAATGATTGAAGGCTGTGATAATTTAAAACAGATATAAATAAATTATAGTTGAATATTGTGTAATAAGCGTATACGAATAAAACCTAATATAACAAACATTTTGTCTAATTTCTACCGCTCTCGCTTCCACACATTTATACTCATGCAAAATATAGGTCTAGTCTAACTAAACATAACAAATACCACTAAATCATAAGTCTACGATTAATATACGTCTGAAACGTGCAAACAAAAGTTGAGAATACTTATACAAACTTTCTGCAGCGCATACTTTGATTATGCTATCTTAATTCAACTTGCAATTATATATTAGCAATATCAACTATCATATTTACCTCTTGACCGGAAATATCTTCCCAAGTAACAGGACTTCCACCTTCAATAATTTCATCTAGAATCAACTGCGCTAGCTTAGTATCACATGAGCGAATGGAGTGGGTCATCTTTTTGTTTTCTTGACTCCCCTTTGTACTACTTATGGCACTTGACTGTCCGCCAGCCTTCCTTATGCCAACCTGTTTGAGAAATGTTATCAAGAAGTTTCATGATTTGAACTTCATTAGGGTTCCATAAGGTGTTTTATGGTAGTTCCTCAGATCCTATTCTGATTCTACCTACCTTTTTCGTGACAGGGGGTGTTGTAATTCTACCACGAGGAATAACACTTGGCATAGTGGACTTTGAACCCATATTTCTAGGTAGAGTACTACTTTTACCTGACGAATTCGGCTGCTTAAAGGTCATGTCAAGTTTTCTAGTTGCAACTGGAATCGAAATTGTAATTAAAATTATTTTATATTTACATGTGTATCGATTACAAATGAGGTCACATCCTTAAAAATGGGCACTATATGTGTACAGGTACGTAAAATTTGCAAATTAAATTTAAAAACTGAATACCAGATGTATTGGAAGCATTAGGTATAGGAGGTCTAGAATTTAGAGGAAGAGGATTTGAAGATGGAGGCTGGGCAGGATTTCTGAAAGATTGTGGTTTTGTCGGTTGTACCGGCCTTACTGCCGCAGGGCTTGTTCTTGGTTTATTTATGGAATTTACAGTATCACGAATCAGTGCTGTGCATCGTCGCGTCAACGATTGCGGTTGAGATTGGTCCTTAGTGTTTGCCTGCACTGCTGGCTGCGCTGTTTNGTTGAGATTGGTCCTTAGTGTTTGCCTGCACTGCTGGCTGCGCTGTTTTGGATGCAATAAATTGGAAGGCAAAACGAGGAAAAGTAAAATCAACAAAACGTCAAAAAAGCAATAAAATAAGCTAAAAGCAAACCAACTTAATGATTTAAGAAATTACAGAAGCAAGTAATTATAATAGTGATATACATACTTAGATATTCTAGACGCTCCTTAGCCATAGAAAGATTGACAATCATTTTTTCTTGGATCCTTTGTGCATGTTCCCATTGCTGTCCAGTTCCAATGGCAGTCGATCTCGATGCCCTTTTCCAATTCGAGGATACCTCTTTTGTATAACTCAATCGCGATATCTTTTGAACTTGCTGTAATAAAATGGCGGAAAATTAAACTTAAAAAACGGAAAAATACATTTCACACAGCAGATCTCAGCTACCACTTCAGTAATTACTCACCACTACTATCTTCATCAACGCGGAGCGCTTTGGAAATATACTCGTAGGCCTTCCGATGATGTTTCTTTTGTTGAGCTAAAAGAGGATCAGTCAGCCCAGGGCCACCCCGCATGGATGTGGCGTGAGCTGGATTTCTGCCGCTATTATTACCACTCATGATTGTCACTTCCGATTCACTGGACGCTGTAATTGTTTCAAATAATAATGAGTTTGACGGAGAAAGAGGTGATGCCAGAAAACCTGTGCTGGGATATGGGAAATCTTCTGTAGCAACTACAACTGGCTGACCTCTGCATTTCTCTTTGCGATTCCTCCAGTAGGAACTTAATGGTCTCCAAAAGAGAAGAAGAAACGTCCGGAGAATCGAAAATAGCTGGTAGATAGCCACCCCGAAGGCGTCAAAAACAACAACTAATGGACGAGATGCCAAGTAAAGGTTTCTTTGGTGAACTGAAGAGAACTGAGGCGTTCGATAAATGTAGGAGGCAGCTGGAGTGGCATTAGGATTCGGATGTTGTTGGTGATGGTGGTGATGATTATGCGGCTGACCTATGGCACGTCGGGATGGAGAGGCACGATATGGGCTGGAGTGAAGTCCCGAAGATGCAGATCCTGACGAAGGAATGGACGTATTTTCGGAAGCGTCCTGTTGGCTCAGTGATCTCTTAGGAGATCTAGGATTAAATTTACGAGTCATTCATCAAACCTATTTAGGCAAAGTTGTGAGGGCACTGGAGGTGATCGTCGTGTCGGTTAAAGTATGCTGAGTTTGGCAAGTGACATTTGGTGGCATTGCGAATCGTTAAAAGACAGTAGTAGAAACACAGTTTGGAAATTAAATGCTAATTGAGACAACTTAAACCTATGTTAACTGTGACGTTATACACAGCAATCATAATCATTTAAAGTTTGTGAGGTGAATAACTGAGTTGATAAATTCAGACAAGATGTCTTTTGAACACACCGTTTTGCAATGTGGAAGTAAAGTCAAGTTAAGTAAGAAAAAATAACTTCTTGTAGACTTTCAAAGAGTCGGTGACTGGTTACGAAAGAGATTTTGCCGAAGCGATGCAAAAATGTCAACTACATATTATTACTCATTAAACTTTTTTGAGACGTTAGTAAATAGATGAAATGACAACTAAACTACTTTGACAGATCTACTAAATTCATGAATTTCTTGAGATTGAGCTACACATTCAAGTTTACAAAGCTATCTTAAATTATAATAACACTTTTGCTGATATTCTACTGATGAGCAATGCTTTGCTGAGATGTGATGAGCGAGCGGAGTTATTTATTAGCTGCTTCGTAAGTTAGGCTAACCGAGTTGGTCACTTACAAAAATCGCTTTTGTTGTCAGTGTCATTTCTGTTTTGAATTGTCACCCATAGCCGTAATCAAAGTCACTAGAATTCGTTCAATCTAAATCTATCAAAAGCTATAGACAACAGATTGGTATCGGCGATAGGTTATCACCGACACCGATCATATGGAACAGAAATAAAAAACGCCCCTTTTAAAGTTAGTTTAACTTTACAAGGGTATTTTATACTGATACATACTTAAAGTAATCAAAATAATTTTCAAACTAACCAATTAAGTAAATTGCAACGAAATCCAAAACGAACATGAACAATAGTGAACAATTACAGCAATTACACACATTTCTGGTCTGGTCATGTCAGACTATTTGGCAGACTGTCATGCACAGCTTTCCTTTCACATGAACACATCCACAAAATTCTTTCCAATCAAATGTAAACACAACCATCTGTGCTCTATGCTTCTAAAATATTCCATCATCGCTCCTTTTCGTGCTACCCTAATATACCTGTCCGTTAGCGCTGATAAGCTCGAGAAACTGATGAGAAATTGCTAGATTGATTGGTTAATTGGTGTAGCTTTAATAGATCAGGTCTAATGATGTTTATCGATGATAATACCTAAGTATAAAGAGTTATACTTTGAGAGTATTTATTTTGAACGTAAATTTCAGCAGTCAAAAGTACACGATAATTCTTCAGAAACCTACGCAAGAGCTCCAACACAGACCACTGATCACATTTAAATATTTTTATCACACTTTTTAATGAAGTGCAAATAAATGTCCTATGAATGCCACTCACTCACTCGCCAAGCTATACTAACCCATTCTTTTAAAAAACAGCAACAACAACGTCAAGAAAAGGTGACGACTGAGACTGAACGTATTTTCGCAATTCTTTTTGCGCTTGTCCTTAGTTCATTTTTTTGCTTACTGTACGTTTTCAGATTTCATGTGCCCATAAATGGATTCTGCACTAAATGGACATGGACATCACTCTGTGTGCTGGGAGAACTGGCAAGTGTGGCCTGGCCACCTGTCCTAATTTCTATATCGATCAGAGACTGGCGCTTACAGTGTAAAACGGCATTGCTAAAATTGCATTGGCCAGTCTTTTGCTGATTACATTAGGATGCTTCCTTTCTTATTATGCGAAAGCCCTACCTGGCAAAACAAAGACATGCCAAAATACTAACAAAAGTAATCAA
>JAHZND010002615.1:0-27216 GCA_027744115.1 Acrocyrtus sp. NNG-2020
CTAAAAACTTCTTTCTCAAAATCTCAAAAGAGCTATTCTATACCTGAGCTGTAAGTTTGTTCAAACTTTTCTCACCTTAAAATTTAATAAAAAACGAAATAAAAGTGTTTGGGAAAAATTTTTTTTCCCAAACAATCCAAAAGCGTTGATGGAATCTCAATGCACAACGAGCTACTGGGAATAAATCTGGTTTGCTCTTCTTCATAATGCAATCATAAAGACGGAACTGCTTAATCTCGATTTATTATCTACGGCAAAATGTGAATGAGTAAATGAGCTTCCGGTTCACCGGCACATTGCACAGGCAACGCTCATCTCCCCAGGGCTCACAGCTATTCCTATTTTTGCAAACGCGAACGCCTACCTCATTTTTGTATTAGCATATTGCAATATCTGCGACCAAGCTCTGATTTCTTCTCCAGTAGAAATTAGAAATAGCAATGACGCAGTTTCAATCATCTCATGATGCTCCAGTTTATAGTTTTTTTCATTGTGCACTCAGTCCATTTTAATTTCAGGCTGTAGTCCTAGAAATCGATAATATTGTAGGACCGTCTCTTAATGATAACTTTTTCTGACAAAAGAAAAATGTAATAACAATACAGAAAATTAAAAACTAAGATAAGCACACATCACTTAACTTTTTGTGTTCGTGCTCGACTCCTTTCAGATTCCGTTTAGATTGGTGTAGGAGAAAAGCCGTGCTCGTGATAAAAGTGAAAGTGGAGTGAAAAAAATGGAATTCCCGAAGGACGTCGTTTTACTAGGAAGATTCTCGTAGTGGAGTTGCTATATGGGATATTTGGATATATTAGAAAATGTTAAATAATGCCCACACAGTTTAGAACTGAAGAGTGATTAGTGCAGGACAGGCCAAGTGAATAGCTGAGTAAACTTTACACTGCGATATTAATTTTTTCCTGGCTTATACTTATGCCAGGTGCTAAAGAGGTGCTGGGTTTTGCGCTTAATAATGGGAAAGATGAGTGATCCGTAGGCAATCCAGAAGCAATAATAAAAGCTGCAGTTTTATAAAAAAAACTGTTGAGTGGAATGCTTTCATTTTGCGTTATAGTGCCGCAGTAAGCATAATATTTTTAGAACAAAGTTAGACGTAGCTCTTCGCTCCTTGAAATTACGTATTCTGGGCAGAAAATCCTGCTGTCAAATTTCTCGTGCATCAAAAGGAGAGCGGAGGAAGATGGGAGGGGAGAGTGAGCAGAACATGAGGAAAAGGCAAGAAAGAAAAGCTTAGTGCTCACTTCTCATTTGTAAAGAAAGTTCATTTTCTATGCTGATTGAAAAGAACTACTTTACTCTGTCAAAGAGAGTGAGCAGAACATGAGGAAAAGGCAAGAAAGAAAAGCTTAGTGCTCACTTCTCATTTGTAAAGAAAGTTCATTTTCTATGCTGATTGAAAAGAACTACTTTACTCTCTCAAGCACTTCCTAAAAATATAGAATGACATCTTGTTCGAAGGAGGACATTAGCACATCGCGAATATTAATTTTTACCTGCGGATTCTTCTCCCAAAAAGAAAAGTAGCCGCCCGGTAATCCATTTCTCATTGTGCCCCTGTGCATGTCCATGAATATGCTTTCTTGGAAGCTGGATGAAAATAGGCTCACGTTTCCGATGGCAGAAACCGTCTTTTTTGTCTAGTAACTGGTAACGGGAAGTGTTCTTTTACTTAAGGAAATTTGATCTGAAGGAAAAAACCCTGGATAAAAGTATTATCTTTCAGTAGATTGCATGAGATAGACGGCGGAGTAACTGGAGTAATGGTTGTGGGACGCGACACAACGGGCGCAGTATTCTCTGCCTCACCATAATCTGAGAGCTTACAAACAATCAAGAGATTTTTACAATGGATTCTGTAGGATTACGAAGTAAGATGATTTCATGGATGGTGAACTGATCTGGAAGGAAGAGAAAATCACAAGTCTTAGATATAATCAGCAAAATCTGAGTCGACTTCCCATTGGGGTTCCTCTCCGAACATATAATTTGGATATTTGTATTAGTAGGCACAACACAAAAACATTCCGCTTGCGTCAGTTGGACGAGATGATCTCTGTCCGTAACTGAAACAGCGATGCTGGCGATTTCCCATGCTCCTTATAGTGCATTAGGTTTCATTAGAATGTAAATGATGGACTAATTTTGGAATGGAGAAGAAGCATATCAAAACCAAATATTATTGTTTGATATCCCGTTTCATTCTCCGTCGCACTGCAGATAATCAGGGTGGGCAAATACTGGGAATTGCAAACAATTTGGGCTTCACTATATACCTGCCCATATCCATCCCATTTGCTGATTTGCTAATTTTGCAGCCTGATTAATTTCTTTTTTCCGGGAGTTTTTTTTATCGTCCAATTTTTTATCGTCTAAAAATCTCATGTCATACGTAAAATGAACGTGGCCCTGCAAATCCTTTATAATCTGAACGATTGCAGGCAGGGAAGCGAACAGAAAACTAGTCTCTCCAAAACTCCATCTCGTTTTCTTCCCTCTCCGCTCGTAGTCTCACTAGCCCTACGGAGGAAAGATAATACGTGTCGTTACTCCATTATCTAAGGGTTTCCTCAGGAAACTAACTTAATTTTGTTTTTGTTATATCAACATATTCATTATACATGTAAGATCTTTACGGTAGAGGACAAATCCGGACAATCCGGCAACTAAAAAAAAGCTCTCTCCCCCGTGTCTCTGCTACTATACCACACCAGTTCATTTTGTTCGGAGAAAGTTTCCAGTTTCTTTTACTGTTCCCTTCCTCCTGATAGTAGTTCCTACTCTAATTCTATTGTTACAGTTTATTTGTTCTGATGGGAGCAAATCTATCTCATGGCTGCCTCCCCTCCTTCTACTTTTACTCGTTATAAGTTTGCAACTTTTGCAAGCTCCTGTTTTACACAGCACACGGGAATATTAAAAGCAAACAGATTTTTCCAATTTACGTGTACGATTTAAACGTTATTTGCAAATAGCTTTTACCATGTCAGCTCCACTCGCGAAATATGTGCATAGTGTAACATAACTTAGTTATATGTGTGTATAAGCTGGTAGCACTTTTTAGCTGTATTAGTGTTTGGCAAGAAAACTAATTGAAAACTGAGTAGTTAGCGAACAGTTGTAGGAGAGATGACTATGAAAAGAGATGAATTGTGCAACTAACCTTGTTTCTCCATATTTTCTGATTGTGTGACAATGACAATGTGGAATTGTCTGAGCAGGCCCAACAATCGTTAGTGTCAACTTGTATGTGAGGAGCATAGCGACAATTGATGACGTGAAAATGGTAAGTGGGTGAGAGAAGCCCCACCAAAAAAAAACCAGTCCACTAATTTAGCTCTTTTAGAAATTCCTTTTCCGCTATTTCCAGTTTCTAGATCGGAATCTTTATTTTTGCGTTAGTTTGCTACCGCTCTGCTATATCGTTCATTGAATGACTCCAATGCCAACAAATAATTCAAGCGTGTAGAGTTGCATTTGTACTTGAGTTGTTCCGTACTTTAGCTGGTTTCTTTTTCATTTCTCAGTTTGATAAGCTCATCCAAAACAGTTACTCATTTCCCTTGCATTTTATAACGCATTTTAACTAACCATCATAATAGCGGGGAAGATTGCGACAAGCTACAATACACAAAAGAGCCAGGGACCTAATATTTTTTTGAGGTAGGGACAAAGAACAGCGAGGAAAGGAAAACACGAACACCGGCATGGACTCTCTCACCAACAATGTTTGTTTTTTACCTAGCTAAAAAAAATTTTCTTGTACTTTTATATACGCTCCTTTTGTCACGTAATAAGTTTGACGGCCTGGTTGGAAATTTTTTTTTAGATAGACGGTGCGATCACTAGTCTGAGAAATTGAGAAACGTATTGCATTCCTGTTGCTGTAACTTGATACTTACAAGTAATTGTTAGTTTGTAACTTGTCTTGCGTGAACTTGATGAGTATGATGGTTATATGAACTATATATATATATATAATTATGATAAGATGGTGCTGATTGTTGACTATTTTTGTACGTTTTTTATATATCTTTCGCCATTTTTACAATCCAAACTTTCCAAAATTCCTTTACAAAACAAAAAATTGTAATGTGACTTTGGACAGCGTCGCGGTTTTTTAATGTTATATTACAGCTCATTTTTAATTGAATTTTCAAGTTGTGCTTGCTTCTCGTGAAAAGCTCCGTTCAAAATTTTTCCGTACAGTTTACTCCGTAAATTTTATAAAGCTCCTCTCTCCATCTTGTCATTCGTACTAATAACTTGTATATTAAAGGGTATGACTATATTATGTTTCCATATATGGAATGATATATGAGTACAGTTGGTCTTGATGAGTATTCTTAGTACAGAGTTGTAACCGTAGCCCTTTCGTAGCTCCTCCTAAATGTGTCATTAGTATTTTTAGCGACGGAGCCAACTTCTCTACTTGAAGTTAATAAAGTGCTAGCACGTCAAAATCCTCCTCCGGTTAATTAAACTCAAAAGCAACTTTTTTTAACTCAACCGTTCCAATGTATATAGTCCAAAATAAATAGTCAGCTGGAAGTATATGAAATTGAACTACCATAGTTCTCCCCACAACTAATAAAAAAATTTAGCCGCAATTACTACCACCGACAACAAAAAATCTTGTAGATTAGTTTTCTTCTTACTAACAAATATTTTTTTTGCTGTGTTTTGAACTTCCAGTAGTCGTTATGGTTATGTACTTTTAAGCGTTCTTTAACCTTTTCTGAAATGAGAAAAGCAAAAAAAACAAAATTACTTATATTGGACATGAACAGCTCCGCTTTAGAAATCGAATGATGACATAATTTACTTTTTTATTCTTGAAAAACCTTCCATGTGTTTGTAGTACTTGGATTAAACTTAAAGCTTAAAAAGTTGTTGCTCCGTAAAAACGTAGTGAAAGAAATTTTTGTTTGAAAAAAAAGTTGGTTAATTTTGAATGACTTAAAATTGAAGACTTTATTTTTTTTACCAAGTATTTGAAACTAATAATACAAAATGAGAATAAGAAGGAAAGTGGTGACGAAAAAAATCTTTCGTTAAAATTTAATGAGAATCTCTCTCTCTCTCTCTCTCTCTATACGGTAAGTGAATGTTGTTGGAATTCGTACATGCGTTTTATGGATATTTAAAAAGGCAGTGTGCAAAAAATATACGTGTTCGTCGACTGCTCGAGGAAATCAGTCACGCCCCAAAATATAACTTTTTTTACACAACACCATTTTGGACAAGATACATTTATTCACTTCAAACAACAAATATATAGTTGCTAGTACTTTTATAAAAAAACTTACAACATTTGAGGAAAATTCCTGTTAACAACTGAAAAAATGAGTAAAAATGTATTGTGCTGAAGAATTATTTTTTTTGAAGAAGGGATTTGAGGGTAAAAGTTTTGCAACTGAATTGTATTTTTTATGTGTTTACACATATTGGACAATGAATTTAGAACACCAAGGACCAACGGTAGTTGCCGTGAATTTGTACTTGCGCTCCATCAGCAAGATTGATGATTATGAAATGGTAAGTGGTATACGGTATATTGACTTATGGCTTGTAACCATTCTTTTCGACAAAGCATATTAATGCTAAAAGGCAGAAAAGGCAGGAAACGCGAGTTGCTAAGATTTTTGAAGAGAAGCTAAGAATATTTAAAATGAGAAATTTTCCTTTCTCCAAGGAAGTAGCAATCAAAAGAAAAGGATCATTTCCTGAAACGTATTAATATCACTTTGGCATTGTCTTTCTAGGGAAATCTCTTCAATGGCAATTCAAAATGGATTGATTTCCGCATGTGAAAAAGCCACACCGATTTAAATAACTAAAGCCTATCTCGCTACCCTTTTCTTCTTCTTTCTCTCTCTCTCTGGTTCCTTTCTCTGAGTATTATCGCTAATCAAGAGGGTCACATTCAATAAGCATTACCAGAATAATAATATTTCCCGACCAGAGTTTCGAACTAGCCAGTTAGAGCTTGTGCGGAGAACCACTGACAAGATGAATCCGAAAAGTTTCTCCGCCGATAAAATATTGGATTTGCTAGGGACACTGAGCAGTGGAAATAGGAACAAACATCTACTCATTGTTACGTGCGGTTTTGTTCCTCCGGATTACGTACGTAGGGCATTCAGGCTACACTGCACATGCATAGATCCTTTACCCATTTCAGCGACGAACTAGCATGTGATGTGACTTTGAAAAGGATAAAAAAAACTTTTTTCACTGATGCTTTCGCTCCATATATAGAGATGCTACCCTATACGAATTCAGATCTGATGCTAGCGTCTCCGGGTTTTTTTTCTTTTGGATACATTAGGAAATTGATCGCGAGCTTTTCTCCATCCGTGGGAGATCTGTGTAGAGAAAAACCCTATTTTTGATACTATTAAGACCATTTAAGGTTTCCTTTTCGTTAGCCTTCTCCTAGCCTGAAACCTTTTTTTCGCAGAGTTCCCCTATTTACTCTGCTGCAAATAGAAGAAGCAGGGTACCCACACAAAAATGCTCATACACAGTTATTACCAATGATTAGAGAGAGAGAATCCCTCTCACTGCTCCTACTTCTGAGGGTCCTTGATGCTATTACTGAAGCATTAAGTATGAAGGTATTTAGGGATTAGTCAAAAGAGGGGCACAAAATCGCGCTCACTCCCTTGTAAATATATTTATAGAGTAATAATGGCAATATTTGTCAAGTGCTTAGCACATCTTCTTCCAGTTTTTTTATATACCTCCAGAGATCCACACACCAGAGCTTACGTTTTGGCAAGGGTGTGAAAGAAGCAGAAAATCCATGGGAGAACTACTGCATATTTTCAGAGAGCGCTTCATCATCCAACTTAGCCATACTCACTAACTTTAGGGATTTCCAAAGTTACGGTTCATGTGTACACATAAAACGCCGTTATGTTAGTCTAAAAACTCAATAATACGAATAGGAGCATAATTGTGAGAAATATGCTGTACTTTTTATATCTGTTTTCTAAAAATGCTCATTGAATTGGGGTACTTGACGCTACTCAGTTCCCTGGAATTATAGCTTCCTTACGAGCAACAAGAAAAAAAGTATTTTCCAAAAAGACATATTTTCCTTCTTTTTTTTAAATACGAAAAAGTGTTGGAAGCCAAAAAAAACCAGGACCAGAGTACCAGAAAAGGAGTAGGGTGAGTAAGAAATGCAACGGAGAAAAGCAAAATAAGGACAATATGAAGAAGGAGGAAGGAAAAGAGAGAAAATGTGTGCTTCTGTCTACTTGGAATAATTTTGAGAACAGTTGTAGCCGTAAGGTTTTGTAGCCAATAAAAAGCCAAGTAATGTATAAGAGTGTAGGTGGGTATTCGACATCTTGGCTGAACCTACAGAGGAGAAGATGAAAGAGCTTCCTCTAAGCTTTTGAAAAAGGTCCAAACCAGCAGAATACACAAAGCCTGGATTCTCTGTAGCTGTAGTCAGACTCCCAGAGAAAGTGTACCGGAGAGAGAGAAAAAAAAGAGAAGACTGAAATATCCTCTGAATCCAGCTCGAGGAGGAAACTCTTGGCACGAACTATCAATCCATTTTGAATATTAATTCTCATAACTCACGTTCACTGCTCCCTGGCTATGCATATTTTTTCATATGGATGATCAGGTCATACATATGTTGACTCAGTTTTATTATGATCATCCCATCTCCCATACTACATTTAATATACATATGGGAAATGTATTTCTCCAAGATGGGAATTTCTTGGATAGAAACGTCCTAGAAAATCGGCTGAGGGAAGCTGCTATACTGGGAGGATTTCATCAGTTCCTCCAAATAATCTATTTAAAGTACTAACTTTCTCCAGAGCTTGTTGTTTCTCTGGTAGCGAAATTCAGATATAAATTACTTTAACAAAAAGTTTTTTTTTCGCTGAGGTAGGAAAACGTAAGCTATAGCCATTTATGAAAGAGACAAAAGAGACCTGTTTTTTATATTTTATATATTTCAAAATTCTCGCCAACAATTACTTCCGCTTATGTTTGCTTTCAATTGACACGTGTCACTTTGACATGCTCCCTTTTGATAGTGTTATTTTTGGAGTTACACGTAATTATTATTTTTTTGTTTCTGTTCTATTTTTTGTTTTGACAGGAAAAAAAGTTGTTTATGTTCGGCAGTTTATACATTCTAAATGATATTTACAACCCTTTTTTCATCATTTAGAAGCTCAACTAAAAAAAACATTTTATTTCTGTTTTATATCTATTGTACAAGTTTTAATAAATTGGTATTGGTAAAAAAAATTTCCATTCAACTCAGAATTTTACTTTCAGCGCTAAACTTTCCCTTTACAAGAAAAAGTTTTAAGGGCTGCTTTGTGTTTCCGTTTTTGCATTTGATGTGAACATTAAAAACATTCACTATTATTCAACAGCCTTTTATTTCTGGCTGAATAAACTAAATATTTTCAAATGGCTAAAAAAAAAGTTTCAATTTGTTGCTTGTCTCCATGACACCTTTTTTTCCTGAGCCTTTCTTTTCAATTCAACAATAAATTTCACAATGAAATAATTCTCTTTCTTCCACGAATATTTCCACAACGTGTAATTGACTTGTCAAGAATAATTCAGGGTAGGGTGAATTGCTGCCACCCTCGACATTATAAATAAATTTCTCTGGTTTTCCTGCGTGGCATGTTCATATAAAAAACGGTAATTATTACTGAGGCCTATATATATAAATATAGCATAGTTACATTTCTGCAACAAACTTCATCCCAGCAACTGTATCGTTTCTCTCTTCTTATACTCTGTCCATATTTATATATACTTGATGACTAAAAAGTAGCTCTGTCTGGATAAGGAAAAAAAACTGTATTTTTTGCAACTCTTTAAAACAACTTTATTTGCGAATTACACAATATTACGTATGTGACATGATTTCCAGCACGTGTATCACTTGCCTTAATTTCCACTTTTTTTTGTTTCTCGTGTCAACACACTTTTACTCATTTAAATAAACTCACATTTTTATGCTAAAAGAATAAGCGGCGCACAGGCCGACAGAACTCGTTCTTTCCACGCGTCACTCACCAACTATCAATGTAAATGTAACTGTGTCTTTTCGCTTTTTTCTCAACCAACTTCCACTCTTGTGACTGAGGAAAACCGTAATTGCAATGTAAATCTATTTCAGTAACTGTTTCGTAAATTGAGTGTTCCGTAAAATATACAATTTATTGCATATCTTTAAACTAGTCGTTTTCTCTTGCATTCTTAAAAAAATCGTCTTTGTCACTGACTGTATTATCATCTATTTAAAAACCGCTACTTATTATTATTATTATTATTATGCCTAATTACTATTATAAAACATAATTGTACTTTATGTTAACAATATATATGTTATCTATATATTTACTGTATTTTGTGTGCACATATATGTATAACTGTATTTTATTATGTATGACAAAAAAAAACTTATAACTGTTTAGAGGATTGCAATAAGGTAAAACTTAATAATTATTGTGCGCATTTATTATTACCAATACTCAGTTGATGACAAAACTGTACTTAAAAAATTGAGTATTCATTGTCACCTTGCAGCACTTCTTGTTCGCTCTGTTGTCTTATTCTATGTGGCTTTCCATCTTCTCTTCTTAAACTGTCTACATTAACTTTACATCATGTAAGCTACACAAAAAACACATTCTAAAAAAAATATCTCCTAACCGATGCACGGCCACGGCATATTAAATGTCAAAGGTAAAAAAAAGTATCTGTATTATGTCTTAAAATACAGTTGTGTAAACACTACATACAAAAACCTCACACGTACATATCTATCTCACACAAACACTATATTATGCGTCTGTCTGCCTTGTACGTCTATTATATAATTATATAATATATATAATCGCCCGCTAAAAGGAAAAAAAAAGTCTAAAAAAATTTCCTCTGTTGCCTCCTCTCTATAATTCTATATTTGTTTATTGGGCACACACAAACTGTTGCGATATCGTCGTCAAGAGTACCGACGAGTGAGCCAGTAATACGACTCGAGTAAATACATACTTTCTTCCAATTTCTTCTATTATTACGGTTTATACGAAGAATACAAACTTTCCTTCTTATTACTATCTATTTAACTGTGTTAAGAAGCTTTGTTACTGCTATTCCAGCGTAATTGCGCTAAACTGCGTAAAACTGACAAAGCTTTGGGAATGAGCTGGGGTGCGCTTATTTTTTTTTAATGAATTCCGTCCCATACTGCCACTGATAGAGTTGCAGTGCATGCCCAACAAAAACGGCCCAAAACCAAAGTTGGCTTTCACTCCGCTGTTGCTTGAGTGCATGGACTCGCTGCTTGCTTTTGCAAAAACTCGGTGGAATTTGCGTCCCTGAAATAATTTAGGTGGGAATTAGTGGCTTATCATTCATTTTCTTGTTGCCCATACAAAAAAGAAACTGCTCAGTAAAGCCGTAGAGTGCAGAGCGCCCGTTTCCTCACATTTATTCTAATTTTAGGGTATTTAGCTTTCCTCTGCTTTAGGAGCCTAATTTACTTTCCTTGACTGTCACGTATGTCTTTCTACGTAGCCAATTTTTTACATGGAAGGATGAAGTTTTAAAGGCGTAGCAAATTTTATTAGAGACGTTGCCGCAAGCCCGATGAATCGCGACCAGGCATAAAAGGTTCTCAAATAAGTTTTTATAGGAGGTAACCTTACCATTTTCCATTTTCTGAGATCAAAGCTGTGCCAGAGCTGGAGTGAATTTTGCATAGATGGCTTGCGGATAGATCAGTTCTACTGAATAAATCCGTACTTAATCTTTCGAGCGAATTATTTAATTTTGATGTTTACATATATACCAAAAGCTGTGAGTTCAAGCTGATTAGAAATAAAAATGAATATGCTCTTTCTCTCCTCTGCTCCGTACCAATTCAAGTTTTCCGTTCTAAACCACTAACCTCGGAAGTGTAATGGAGTTTTTATCCCGAAAATAGGAAAGTAATAACTAAATTGCCGCAGGCGTTTGCTCATCCACTTTTCCTCTTCCTTTACCTTGATGCCTCTCCTTCAAAAATTTAATTTCCATATTACTTGTAAATGTAATAAAAAGTGGAATTGAATTTTATTTTATTAGCTCACGTACCAAGTCAAGGAGAGAAGGAGTAGGGGTGATATTAAAATTCAAAAAAGTGATCGTCATTGAGCACTGTGAATCGTGTTGTTCACACAACTGCGTTACCCCGTTCCCAGCCAGTGCTCTCGGCACTCGGGAATAAAGCTATTTAAGTCAGGTTCACCCAATCATACAAATTCTCAAAATATATTACGCTCCAGCTTCACCTATAATTTACTGACAACCTTCCATAAAAAAAACCTTCAGCTTCTTGCTAGAATGGAAATGGTAAGTGGAGACAGGGAGAAATCTTATGGTCACTCAACAAAAAAATTACTTTTGCTGCTTCAACTGAGATATATTTATGTGTAAGCGAGGGCACGATATGACTCACTTCCTGTTCCTGGTTCCTAATCAAGTAATCATTCCTCCCCTCTCCTGACTCTTTTTTTGATGAGCATAACAAGATTGAGTCTAGGCAAAAATATATATTCATCACTGTCAATACAAGTCCCACGCGATTTTATCAGCTTCACTTGAAGTGATTCATAATCACGTTGCTAGACAATGTTTACTCTCTCTGTCTCTCTTCCTATTTAATTTAATACTGAGAATTTTACTGCCTGCCTGGTTCAATTTACTTGCTTCTCTTTATTCATTATCCCTTGTTTGAGCTGAGCCAGGTCTCGCGGAAACTAGAAACTGCTCCTCCATTTTACTGTAAACAACTACCTTCCCAGACAGCAGTAATATCGTTGGATCTTCCTATTTAACTTTTTTTTGGTTCATTACCACTAATTAAAGGAAATTTAACACACTGATTGTTTTTCGAAGTTGACATCCGCCAGCAAGATTGGAAAAAGTTAACTAGTTATAAATTCATCTAACTGGCAGCTTCGACGCCGTACCGCTCAATTACACCCTGTAGAGTATCTAACGAGTAGGTATATAAACAATAGAAAAAAAATTAAAATATTCCTACTAAAAAGCGACTAACTGGTAGTAAAAAAAGGCTGCTCCCACTCAGTACTTAATTAATAACAACTAAAATGTAATTATCTAAAAGGCATAACTAGATTTTGAGCTAGATTTAGCACATAATAACTCACTCTCTTCTCTCTCCATCATATGGAAACTCATTCTTGACGAATGTTGAATTGTAGGTAGCTTCCCTAATTTCTTTTTCACTAGTGTCTCTTTTCTGTTCTTAATTAGATAGAGTGTTTTGCTCCGTTTTACTTTTTGACCAGAGAATAAAAATCTAGTAAAATTCCTTTTATTTGTAGACTAGTGCAAATTGCTACATCTGAATGATATTTTTGCAGATGATTGTACAACATTATCTTATTTGCTATTACTCATTGAATAATCCAATTAGATGAGTAACGTTGTGGTTAGAGCAATAAAAAAAAGTGTATTGTTGGACGCGCATTCAGTCACTTTCTCTAAAAATTACCTTCACAGGAATACAGTGTTCAGCTCACATTCCGAGAGCAGTGGCTTGATGATCGACTCCGATTCGATAAGATCCGAGAGTACAGTAAGTAACCACAAACTTTTGTTTGAAAAAATTTCTGTTTAGAACATTAATGCTAAAAACATATATTCCGGCATACGGCCCAGGTATGAAGTGGATCAAGGTAGTTTCCGGAATTTAAGAGTTTAAAATACATACCTGTATTCTTGAATTCTTGTAGAAAAAGGAATCCAGTTGAGCGAAATTTGTTTAGCTCGGTTCACACCATTCTTCTGGAAATAGCATTTTTTAGAGAAGTTGCATAAACGCGTACCTTTTTTTGGGGGGGAAGACAAACTCAATTTTCACTCAGCCAGATTGTGTGGTTGGAGGGGGAAGTTATTTGAAAAAGGAAATGTGTTTTCTTAGTAAAGTGTTAACTTACTTGAATAGGTCTCTCCGGCTGAGGTTATTGTTTAGGTCATGCACCAGTTCGTGAAACACTGGCGTATTTTCTGAAATTCTTAGCGATTTTTTTCAATTTAGACTTACTATTAGACAACATAGCAATGTTTTCTGATGTAGCTCAGAGATTATGTATTTACCAGCGATTAAAGATGAGATAGCAATACTATAATACTACGAACTATCTATAACAAAGCTAAGCCAAGTTTACGTAGTCCCCCGAAATAACAGAAGTTAGTTCTGTCTGTGTTCCAAATTACATGAAACTGAAAAGTTGGAAATGGAATGGAAGGGGAGCGAAATGGTCGAAACTTTTTTTACTAGATTATATAGCCATCCAAGTTGCGGTAATACCGTAATGAGGATAGTTTTCCTCTTTAACTCTCCATTTTCCCTTATTTTTGCAATCTCCCAGTTTTCATTTTGGTCGCTGGGCGGACCAAAATGAGCGGACCAAAAAAAAAGATAGAACTTATTGTTTCGCATCTAAACTGTAGCTCACTTAAACATGGCTCTGGACAGATTTGTCTGTTTTTCTGTTTCGCAGCGGACCTTGACGCGGGAAAACTGCGTTACCTGACTCTAACGGATTCTGCCCGTGTTTGGATGCCTGACTTGTTCTTTTCTAATGAGAAGCAAGGGCATCTCCATAACATCATCATGCCTAACGTCTACATACGTATCCATCCAGATGGGGAAGTACTATACAGCATACGGTGAGAAAAATCAATTATTTCCCCTAAACCTCTTATAATCTTCCTCGACTTGGAGGAGGGATGATGATAAACGGGACCTTTTCCCCCTACTCCCTTTTGCGGAGCAGTTCGAGGAAATGGCAATTAAAGACGTGCCCGAAAATATAATAACCCAACTTTTAGTTTAAGAGAGAGAAGATGCAAACACGTAGCGCACTCCATGTCTATATACATATGTACATATGTCGATGATTAAAAGATACGAACGAGAGAACGGTGATAACTCTGTCTTGCTTTTCAACTCTGCTCTGAGAGTTTGGCCAGTAGGAGGGAGAAATGAGAATAACTTTTTTTTAAAAGGATGGAAGGGCATTGCAGGAGATGCGAAAGTTTAGTTGGTATATTTTTTTTCTCGCTCCGAAAACAACTTTTTTTAGGCTTGCTAACACCTTATTTACATTTTTTGCAATTTCTTGCCCTCCCCTCTAAAAATAGTGTTGAGTGAGAAAGGGTTCTCGGAGACAACAAGAGCCTTTTAAAAATCAATATTCCATCTTACATTAGCACGTATACCTTAATCATCCTCTCTTCCCCGCAGAGCTCTTTTCCTACAGACTTGTCGGGGACATTATACAGTTTTCTATTTTCATTCTCATATTTCGCTAAACTTATTTCGTATAATGATATAACCTGTTTACCTTATTTAACGTCGGTGAGAGGGGAAGTTCAAATTAGCTTGGTAATGTGCGTGGGATGTGCACAAGCAAAAAGGAAATTTAAATTCGCGGGAAAACTTTACCCCTTCCATTTCTATTTTTTTCTTGGATCAAGATATGAATAAATGCAAGAAAGAACGATCACGTTCAAGTAATATCTCACTTCCTTTCATCCCACTCTTTTTGATCTTTAAGTAATTTACAATTTTTCAGGCTCTAATGGCCCACAGTTATTTGTGTGCTGGAAAAAACTTGAATGCTTCCCCCGCAACCAAACTTTTTCATTTTATGTGTGAAACAGTCTTGTAGTATTGCACAAGCTGTCAACCCAAACAACTGTATTATAAAATTTTAGAATGTTTGCACTAGAATATTTATATTTTTCAGAATATCGCTGACTTTGTCCTGCCCCATGATTCTCAAATTGTATCCGTTGGATAAGCAAACGTGCTCTCTTAGAATGGCTAGTTGTAAGTGAAACTTTGAAATAGTAAAAGGTGGATTGCCATTGCCTAAATGTTTTGGTAACAAGTCGCCCCTCTTGTTCTTCACAGATGGGTGGACGACAGAGGATCTTATTTTCAAATGGAAAAAGGCAGATCCCGTACAGGTGACTTCAGACCTACATTTACCTCGGTTTGCTCTGGAACAGTTCACCACAGATTACTGTGACAGTCAGACTAATACAGGTAGGTTCTATCAATTTTGAGGTGCATTCTACCGGAAAGCGTCTGCTACACACTAATTCCTTTGATTTCCTCGCGTTTCATCTCTCCTCTCTGTGATCTTGTGTACTTACTCCGAAAGGAGTGTCTGGCGGGAGTCAGTTTCCCTGAAATAAGTAATTTCTCTTTACAAGGTGTAAAGGTCTGCTTACAAAGACCTTGTCTGAAAACGAACCACTCTGTCAAAACACGAGAGATGAAACAAAGAAAATGTTTTGTGTGCTTTGGGCTAGTTTCCAATCTGAGGAGTTTTTTTTTATAAATTTCCGGGAAAAAATCATAGGAAAGCAATACTTTTTGAACTTGTTCCTGCTGTCCTATTTCACCGAGTAACTTTCACTTCTGACTTTGTAGATATATTATCTTGTAGCTTTGATTTATGGTGGCAGGAGCAGGCNTGTAGCTTTGATTTATGGTGGCAGGAGCAGGCAACAAGGAAGGAACAAAGCATCGTGAGAATTGTGTGCAGTAAACTACTTAGATTAAAATAGAATCTTTTTTTCTAGTTAAGAGAAAAAATTTCGTGGTTGACAATGGGCGAGCAAAAATAGAGGGAAAAAAATGTCACCTTGGAAATCACAATCGCCGTAATGGTTTCACCTTTCAAGGCGGCTGATAAGATTTATTGTTATAGCTGCCGCCGCTGACCACATGGAAGATGGAAGTACGGTTTTTGGAATGGTAAGAATCCTTACCCTTTCCACAGAATCTTTTTTTCCAGGAAGACCTTCTCCTCAAGAAAACATAAAACTCAAGAGGGGGAAGTGGGAGTGATGCATGGCCAGTGGAATATTTATATATTTATACATATTTTTTTTCAATGCCCATTTCCCTATAGAAGCCTATGGTGAGGCATCCCCGTGAAGCTCTTGCTCTTGACAAAGCACGCCAGTGCGAGATTCACATGGCAATGGCACCAAAACGTGAAGGATGCGCCAGAACATGGTTGTCTAAATTCCCCTCCCGCTCGAAAAGAATAGACGTTGTATCCCGCATCACCTTCCCGCTCATTTTTGCACTCTTCAATCTCGCCTACTGGTGCGCCTATCTTCTCAGGAAGGACGAGGGCGAGAAGGAATAAGAGTTTTTAAACAGAAATTCATACAGAACGATAAGAAGTCTTTTACAGAAATACATACATAAATATATTCTCTATGCTTAAGTTCACTCACACACACACAAAACTTACAATCATCATAAAATTGAAAATTTTTCTAAAACCGATTACACATTTGACACTAGCAAAACACACATAGCGTAACGTACTACTTACTTCTAGTAAAAGTTCACCGTGTGCATGTAAGCATGAATGTAGGAGGGTCTCTACGTAGAGCTAGTAAAAAAGATGCCGTTACTTTAGCTTCGAGACAACTCGCCCGAAAATCAACGATTCTCTGTGAGTCGATGCGGGGGAAGGCGATACAGACATCAAGAACATGTGTGTGGGCATATGAAGAGAGTAATCAGAGCAGAAAAAATCACAATATAATATAAAACAAACTGATCATAATCAATTCCAATTAGACTCTATACTTATTCCTATTATCGTCGTCTCAGTCCCCACAAAGAAAATTATACCCGGAATGAATGAACTCTGTACTAGAATACTTTTCTCTAGAAAAAAAACCAGTCACGTCTCCTCACCATACAAAATCTCCTTTCTGTTTCCTTCAGTTTCCTAACTTAACTTACACTCTTAGCATTAAATGCGAGTTCTCCTAAAGTTTGATCCACTAAAGTAGCACAAGCGCTAAATCATATTATTTTTAAGCTAAAAGGCTAAATCTTCAGTGTCATTCATTACTTACAGTAACTTAGCTATTCATCAGTAAGGTCTACAACTATACAAGTATATAACTTTACTCATTACTCACACTTTATTACCGTTTCACAAACACACACTGACGAATTATAATATGTAAAAATGGAGGAATCCACATTACGATTTTATTACTTAACGTTTGACCGCCCAAGACAGCAAGATATTGCTTCAACTCTTCTCTATCTCTCTATCTCTCTCTTTCTCTCTCGTACTTCCTTTTCAAAAAAAATCGCGACTTACACTAAACGTAAGAATCCAATTTATTTAGAGGAGATAAAGTATTAGGATTAAAGTACACTTAGGGTAGGGAAAAATTTTTTTATAAAAAAAACATTTTAAAGGGTACTTACAAAAGAAATAGACGACTCGTTAAGGAATTTTACTGTGCTCACTGGGGAACGGTGATGATAACTGATGTTGATAAATAGGATAGGCAAGAAAACAAAAGTGACGGAGATAAAAAAAAATTGCTTTTATAATTTTATATTTAGAGACAGAGAGGTTGATCTGGTATAAAAAAAAGAAATTCGTGCAGAGATATTGTTATCGTATTATTCTACTAATTACTTTCAACTACACATTTTTTGACTGGGAACATCTTTCTAAATTATCGTTATTGTTTTGTTCGAGGAGTGAAAAAAAATTTTTTTGGGACAATTTGAGACAAAAAGAGTTTCTGTGAGGGTATATATATGAGGCAACAAAAATGAGAATCCTTTCAGAGGAGACATCCGCTCGTTAGTGGTTTACATTCATTGCGGATAATATCGGATTATGAGTGGAGGGATGTGTCAGCCGCGACGGAATGACGACAGAGTAGAGAGAAGTAATAATATGATGATCATCTTCATCCTACGTAGATTCTGTAGAAAAAAAATTTAATCAGGGAAAAAAACCTACCTGGAAATTCTGGCTTCAGCTGGATATAGAAGATAAAAAAAAAGTTCGCAGATGGATGTAATAATGTGTGTGATGGTGAGAGCTAGTCGGTTATTATGAAAGACTTCCAGCCAGACGCCCTACGTGAAAAACATCAAACTTGTCTGGTCAAAGGGAGAAACCCACAAAGAAATTTGCTTTTTTGTGTGTTCCCCTCGTTCATTCATCATCAACTTTATTAACTATCTGGTGGAGAAGTAGAAGAAAGGAAAGGAGGAGGGGAGAAAGTCAAATGAAAAGATGTGAATTGAATTGAGTGCAAAATTTATGAAAAGAATTGGACATTGGAGTTTGAAAAGGAAATCTAGTAAATATTACATAAAAACATGAATTGTCTACAAGTACACAGCAACATACACTCACCTACACACTTCATACACAAAAGTTACTTAAATAGTAGTGATGACTATAAGAAGTTGAAGGGAACTGCGGAAGTTTACAGCTCAACCTTTGACATACTCACTTGCACGCCAGGAATCAGCTATATATTTATACCGAAAGAAGAAGAAAAAAAACTTTTTCCAGGGTGCTTTCTCTCTCTCTCTCTTTCTCATCTGCCATAATTTTAGGTGTGAATTCCACGCCATTATCTTGAAGTGGGAAAGACTTTTCTGCGAGGCAGGCGGATGGATTGAAGTGAAATGTCTTTGAAAGTGAAATCTTTGAAGTATTCCCGCTTTAGCTCGCGAAGGTTTCCGTAGTGAAGCACGCAAGACGTTGTAATTTACAATTATTATTAAGTCGGTTCATATGACCCCAATCTAACCACAATTGCTACCTCCACAGGCTCCATAGTAGATCTAGTTCTTCAAATTTTCTAAAGTTTACAGCTGCAAACAGGAGAAGTGGTACACAATGAAATCTTCATTAGCCAAAAAAAAGTGTAGCCATCAGTGGCAGAAGTACACGGGCCCTTCTCAGCTCACAACTCTCATACACTCAACAAAAGAGCTAAATAACTTTTCTCCGACGACGTTGGAAAAATGAGAAAGGATACAAAAAGTTTTTTTTTCCAAGGGCACCGCCACCACTTCATTTTATATATTCATGGTAGTGCGGAAAGTCCATGTTCATCTCACAGTTTCTGCAATGTCACGTTTCTGCACCCTTTTGTCTCCGCAGAGTAGGGTACAGCTTCTTCGGCATGTGAGAGCAGCCGTTAATTTATTTAAATAGGTTAGACTTCCAAAGTTCGAAAACTTTGAAAGGCTCTGAAATACCAGCACTAAAATATTTAGGGAAAATCTTTTCGATTTGCAATTTGAGATGAGGGGCAGCGGTGAGAAAAAAAAGTATTTGCGAAATTGGGTTTTGTGAGAAAGCCAAGCAGGGTTGGAATGAGCAACATCCATGGGGAGTTTCATCTCTGGGGAATAATTTTCTCGTGCTGTTTGCCATTACTGCATCTGCAATTGGAGGGGCTCAATTAGAGAAGGAAAAGGGGAATTGGATGGAAAGGTAAGCATATTTACCAGCTATAAGTTTTATACTAGCTTTCCGTTTGCAGAAATTGTAAAAAAAAGTAAGCGAAAATAGTCAAGTGGGAGTAAAAGCTCGTCTTTTTTACTGCGTATTTTTGCTGATATGACGTTCATCCCCCTCCGCTTATTTTCTCTTACTTTTTTTTTCTGGCATTCTCTGCCCACATTACATTATCAAGTTCGGTGATTGTTGGTTGGTTATTAAATATAATGAGTATAATGGAGCATAGATTAGCGATCATTGTTATGAGAGAATAGTAGTGTGGCTTCGTTTGTTTTCTGACACTCTAATTGGGAAACTAGATAAGAGCGCGCAATATAATATAAAAGTTGAGCTCCGTTTTCAAGTAAGCTAATGCCATCGAGTAATGAGTGATGTCTCAACATCCGGATCTCTACTCACTATCCCTATAATTTAGATCTCAATATATGTTATTTGGCATAATGTGTGGGTTACGAGACAGATTATTATGGCGTTAATTTTAATCCGCCTACTTTACACTTGTGCGCATCCATCTCCCTTCGAGTGAAAAGCACACACTTATGTGAGTGATTCCATAATCAGGAAAAATAGACGGAAAGTGGTGCGAGCATGTATTTATTTTTCCGTTCGTAACACATGTCAGAATTCATTCCAGCAGCTTACACATCAAAACTCATAATATTTGTAGTGGCCTTTCTCGATTGGAGAAAGCCTCTCCAGCACACGCCATCAAATATGAACCTTCATCTTTTTTTCCACTCGTATGTAAATAACCTTTCTCGTAACTCCCGAAGGACTCTGGGGATGATGGAAGTAGTGCAGAGTGTGTAAGAGCTTTCATCAATAATCACATGTTTGATAGAGCGTGATTAGATTATTGTAGGGGGTACATCATCACCACACACACAACGTAATCATTTCGGATTCTATGAAATTTTTTTTGAGTCGATTTTTTGTCTCTCTTTTTTCTTTTTTTTCTGTAAATTTAAGTCGTGATTTGTTAGCACAAAAGAAAGGAGCGGAAGTGACGGCAGGCCTTGTTATTGAGACGGATGGTGGTGGGTGATGAAGATGATGATTCTGAGTTAAAGCTAGAATGAAGTGTCTCTTGCAATCAAATTTTCAATGGAAAAGAGGATATCTCGTCGCATTACTTGTTTGTTTGCTTTCCTTTAACAGAATCAGAATAGATTGAAATTGGAACGGAGAGTCTACATGTTGCTGTCGTTGTCCTTTTTTTTGATGTAGACAGAGAGAGACAGCACAAGGCCACATAAGCAGAATGATGAAAGCTTTCACATGTACGGCGGATGATATCGTTATTATTCTGATAAGTAGATATTATAAAACCGCAGTGAGTAATGACTCTATTCACTTGAGACTGCTGAGGAAGAAGGGTACTCCAGATACTCCAGAAACTTGTCGCTTGTCGTTTTCGCAAAAAAGACTCTAGAAACTTCTAGAAAGTAACTCACATTGAAGCAACAAGAAATAAAGAGCGTCCAGGTTTGTTTGTTATTTCCGCAGAGCAAATCCTCAAATTTTCTACATAAGCGGAATAGCACGACGATAGTAGATTCTCTCTTAGTTCGTTTGACATCATATATCCATTATTATTATGCAAATAGGGGAAAGAGGCGGAAGCTATTTTTAGGTTACCTCGAAGTCGTATAAAAGAAAGGGACACGCGCTTGACATTTATTATACTAAGCAATTCAATTCTGCACGGAATTTTATTTCATTGGAACATCTAAAAGCCAAATCAAGTTTGCGACTTCCGCATGAACTAGTTTACCCTGTGTATTCATGTCAGATATGGCGGCCCCGTGATTTTTGATCAGGCCTTGTCACTAACTATGCATTGTGTCGCTTCCTTATACTTTGTCCTCATTTTCCGCGTAGTGTTCCGCTCGGGAAGTAAGCCACAAATTGGCAAGAGGTATATTTATAATTTCCCAAGTGCTCACTATCTATTGCAACCTCATTTGGATTTTTAATTGGATATATTTACGTAATGGAGCTATCTCGGCAGAGCACACGGAAGTCGAAATTTCGTTTCGCTGAGAGGAGAGCAAATATTGCGAAAAAGTAAATCCTATTTGGGATGCATTCAAACCTCTCATGTTAAATGGCAAAGCTTGTGACAAAAGTTTCAAAAAAATATATATATAATAGCTTTCCTCTCACAACTTATAATATAATTTATTTACTTGGAAGAGCTAAAAGTTCCATTTTCAGTTAATACACTTTGTTGTAATGGGCACAGTGAGTTGGGTGCATATGAGAGGATGCTCTTGGGATGTTTGCCTCCCCTACATTTTCACACTTCCTAGAACTTAAACTGAACCTCTTTGAAACTTGTTAATTAAAGGAGAAAATTTCCGAAGACGAAAATTCTCGCTTTCACCTTGAGCCAATTAATTCCACTCAAACAATGCTTTTATTTTTTCCGTTCATCCTTCCACTCAATTCCTCACCTCACCCTTCTCTTCTCCCCTCTTCCATCTTTCCTCTGCGACATGCTATTTGTTTTAGGAATGTGTGATGCTAATGTCGGATAAACTTGTGCAGCGGAGGGACGTACACGTAAACTTACCCCCACGTTGTCACTCCACGTTTCTATCCACTTTTAACGTCAGTACGCTACATGACAGTTTACTTTCTTCCGCCACTGTTTCTTTTTCGCGATGGTGTGATGCCTGTTAAAACCCTGACAGGTTTGCGGAGGGAGCATGCATGTAAAGTATGAGAAAATTCCCATACTGTGTTATGCGTGAGTTGAGCCATGTACATATTTTTTTATCAAGTGAAAGTAAAAACCGAACAAATGAAAATCTTTGAGGAAATCCTCTATGAAATTGAATTTGCTTGAGTGAGCATTTGATCCTCTCACATTTGAAACGGCGGTTTCCCCATGCATACCTTGAATGGGTGCTCACACAGCTCCATGCACAAGCGAACTTTGCACAGGGCTTCTGCTGTCCTAATGATTTTTTTTTCTGAATACAAAAGGTAAAAGCCTATCTATTTATTCTTCGTGCTCAATGAAACGATTAAATAGTGAAGCAGAGAAAGTGTACAGTTAGAGGGGAGAAAACTCTTTGCATCTCTCCCTCCTTATCTCACTCTGTTAGATGAGCATCGGTACACACTGCTCAGGTACATATTTCCGCTGAATATAGCACACTGAAAGTAAAGAACAATTCTGGGAAAGTTAACTGAATATGAAACCATTCCAGTTTTTAATTTTCTCTGCACAACTTCATATAAGTATAGGGAGGGCACCCGTTTCCGAGGGAGTTTGTGGGCTATTGAAAAACAACATATTGGAAATTCTCAGGTGAGCTTCCTTAACAGAATAAAAAAAGGAGGCTCACAGATGCAGAAAATTTCAATTGGCAAGTGAGAGGTTATTTTGCAGCAGCAGTTATTTTGGGAAGGGAGAGAGGATGGCGCGGGGAAAACAATAAAAAAAAAGCCTGAGCTCCTTGATTTCGCTACAGTGATTGGTTTTTGTTGCTCTAGGCAAATCTTAAATGTGTTTCCCATGTTTTGCAAGCAGTTGAAAGGGAAACCCTCAAAGAGCTACCAACCAACAAAACCGATTTTGAGACTTGGGTAGATTGTGAACGCTGTTTTGCTTCTATTTCAGATATCCTTTCATCCGACTGGCTTTCAGTGCAGACCTCAAAATCAAAATCCAAAATACTTTTTGCACTTCACAAATTCGCAACTTAAGAAACTTAATATATTTAAGAACTTGCAACTTAATCATCCAATCATAAGTTCAGCACCATCTACAATGTAAAAAAAAACATTAATTAGTGAAAACGGAGAAAATTGGACTGCCCCTTACAACTTGAAAAGTTTGAAAAGCATTTTTAGCTTGCCCTCCGTCTCTCACGTTTCCCCTATTAAAGTCCACAGCCTTTTATGCAAGGCAGCTCAACACCAACCTTGAAATTAGGCACTTTTACAGCTCACAAGATACATTCTCCGAACATAGCCCAAAAGGAATTTTCTTTTCCTCTAAGGATGATAAGGAATTGGTGTACATTAATCCTTGCCTTTACTTTCCATCCATTACGTAAAATTCAGAAAATTAGAAACTTTTCTCCTCACTCTCGCGATAAACGCTCCCTTCCTCTTCCTTCTCTTGGTGAGAATCACTTATGTAAATTGTCCTTGAGCCACTTCAGTTAAGCTGAGTACTAATGAAAGAAAAAAAATGGTGATGGTGGAACCTTCTCCCTTCCTCCAACTCATTTTTGGAGCATTATGTACATACACGTATTGTTTTTTATGTAATCCGGAAGATCTTTATTTTTTCGAGAGCACAGAGTCAAATTTTCTCGTACTGCTCGTTTTTTTCACGGAACTGTAGTTATACAAGCAAACAGCCCCCTAATACACTCGCTAAATGATAGACGACGCAGAACTCAGTCTATAATTTTTGAAAGGGTAGACAAAAAAATGCAAATATTTTTTTTTGGAGAGCTTGTTCCTTTGTTTCGATACTGCAAGGAAAATTTCCGGCTCTTATTTGTACTTCCTGTGCAGTTACGATTAGCGGAAAAGCGGCAGTGAGTGTTTCCGTGCTCATACCTGTAGAGTGAACCCACACATATTAATTGCTACCAGACGGAAGTGAAGAGCCTACTTAATTTCAGTGTAGACCGAATGGTGCTGTACTCCTGTAAATTTAGTACAAAAAAATGTATAGATGTGGAAAGAGAACTTTCTTTTTTTTAAAAAAAAAAGAGATAAGTTTACCGAGCAAGCAAATATCCGTCATGGCTTAAACATCAATATCTGAATGAAGGTGCTAAAATTCATGAGCTAAAAACTTCACTATACGTATTATTAGTTAGCTGTTTTTCTTTCGTTCTCGGTTTACATTTTTTACCATCCCTGAACACTCCTTTTCTTCCGTTGCACAGAAAATGTAAATCTCCAGGCAGTTACTCCACTTTTTTTTACACGTGGAGACGCGTGAAGAAGTTGAAGGACGAAAAAGTTTCCACCCTCATAAAATATTTGCTCGTCTCGCGAGTACTAAACACTAGCCTGATTCTCCTGACTGTGACTTGTCAAATGATTTATGAATTAGGCTAGTGTCCAACTGTCCAACACAAAAATATGTTTCTGAAAAATTATGATTTCCATATTTTTTCCCGAGTACCATAAATATTATCATATAAATATTCAGTCCATTTTACAGTTACAGTTTAGAATACTAAGTTTAGCTAGTAACATCACTTAGCGTATTTATAGCAGTTAGGTACACATATTTATGACACTCCAGTATGTACTCAATTTCACTACACTCAAGTGAAACTTCTCATTTTTCAACATTGTAAACTCAACAACGCACTGATCGCCAAAAACCTCACTGAAGAATTGACTCCAGTCACGGTTTTTTGCAGTAATCAATTTGTTCTAGTCAGTTTTTTTTATAGAATGTAAGCTTTACCACGAAGGAGATGGTTGTAAAGAGGACGAATACAGGTGATACTAGATTATGCATTTCAAAAATCAACATTTATATGAAGTCAGTGTTATGACTAGTAAGGGCGAATACAGGTGATACTAGATTATGCATTTCAAAAATCAACATTTATATGAAGTCAGTGTTATGACTAGTTAAGGAATACGATACGACTACACAGATACTGTAACAGAAAAAAAAAGTGAGTATCCTTAGTTAATTTAGCATTCTTATATTACTTTGCGTATAAACTGCAAAAAAATATCCTTTTTTATTTTTTTATTAAAAACTTTTTTTTAAAGTATGTCAGTGTACTTTCTCACATTTGAAACATTTGTCAACATTTGAAATTTATGTGCACCGACGGTAAATTACTAGAAAATGCATTTTAACGGTAATGTAAGCACTCAAATCACTTATATAGTTCCGTAAAAACAGTGTCGTCTAGTGTAACGTGTACAGATTTTAGCCTGCAGCTGAGTAGAGCACGGCATAGCTAATCTTTAAAGGTTTACTCTAAAGCTACGTTTTAAAAAAAAAGGTCCTATACAGCCAACTCATATTTACTCTAGGTAAGTTGTACAGCACTTAACTATATTTTAGGTTATGCAAAGTCAATGACAAAAAGTGTATCTCAAACAATAATTGATTGACGCGATCTCTAAAAACTCAGATTGTTTGAAAAAGATGGCGTAACAACATTTAAACCTGTACATATTATCTTATATTATTAAATGTAGAGTTGGGTAGGTCGTAATTCTGTGTTTGTGCTAAAGACTAGTTACTTTCTAAAATAAAAATTGTTAATTAAATAGCACTGTACATATTTGCTAGTTTTTATCAACAAATTGGAAATGTAAATTTTGAAATTCAGGTGGGGTGAAGTGAAAGTAGGGAGTTGTTTGTTTTTTTTTAAAAAAAAATGGAAATACAAAATAAAAGTAATTAAACTACGTATCGGTTCCATTATGGTTACTGATTCACTATGAAAAGAAATATTTTGTACAAAAAAAAACTGCTCGAATGACTACTTAAGTTACTTATAAAATATAAAACTAAACTACATAAAAAATACTACTTAAAAATAACTGTAACGGATTTAAAAACCGCCAATATACTACTTTTAAGAGTGACACAAAGTGAAGCAAAACTCGCAACTATTTCAATTCAACCTTATTTCTACTACCGTGCATGATTATATGATTAAGACAACTGAATCAAGTCAACAAGTTTGTGTTCTTACGTAAAAGATAAATGAACATACTATTGCCTACACTTATTAATCGACTGTTCTTCACTAATATTAATACACCAACAGCGGCTACAACTTTTTTAGTTTAGTTTTCGTTAAATAATATAACTCTTACTAGGTTAAGCGTAATAAAGAAAATCCGAGCACCAATTTTGGAATGACAAGGTACAGTTTCATAGTTACTCTAACACTGTATGATTAACAATTTCTGTGAGTGCTGCCCACGTCACTGTATCATTTTGTGTGCGTACATACTGGTAAATACTCTCCTTTGAGGAAGTTGAATATTTTATAGGAAAAAAAATACCTCACATTGGTATTATAGCAGTTTGGAATGGCCGTAGGTGTAAGAGGAAAGAGTGGTGAGGATGTTTTTTTTCTTTTGAAAATATGAGATTATAACTAGGGTGAAACCGTTTGGGGTGCGTTGTCGGAGTTAGTGACTAAATTGGGGCAAGTTGCTAAAATGTAAAATGAAAGAACTATACGTACGATTTAAGCACTGAAGTATACACAATTACATAGCTTGTAAAACTTTTCAAAACTATAAGTGATTTGTAGTTTTAAGGAAGTTGCTATGGGAAGAATGTATACGTTAAGGAATATTGATTACTTACCAAAATGCAAAAACTATGTATGTTATATCGTTATTGTTTGCAAATAAAAATGATTTGTTACTGTAATCTTTCTTGTTGTGGGCTTTCAATATCTCCCGGATTTATTGGAATCATCAGCATCTGGCGCATAATATTGAGCTGAGCTCATTTTGATTACGCTCTTCCAGTTCCTAAGAAACCCATTTCCCGGTAATCCAATATCAAGCAGCTTTTAGTATCTTTGAAGCGCCGCATGTTATCATTGTTGTCGATTGGCTGCCTATGCGCTCGTGTAGCCAATTTCATTTTTGTCAAGGTGTTCCCAGAAGAAGCCACAAAGGGGTGCCTTCAAGGACTGGATTATAGTGTCCTTTTGCTCACTTACACATGAGTTCTTTCGGAAATGAAAACCTTCCCAAGGACATTGTCATATTTTTTAGTATGTTTGTGAAGGCACACAAAATCCCGTCA
>JAHZND010002616.1:0-10075 GCA_027744115.1 Acrocyrtus sp. NNG-2020
GTCGAAAAAATCTTTTTATTTTGAAGGGGTAGGTATATCGAAAAAAGAGTAGAGCAGGGGATGATGATGACGATGACGATACAAGTCTTGTACTGTTGTGCAGTTTTGTGTCGTCTGTGCAATAATAAGATGGGGTGAAGAAGCGAAATTACAATGTGTCCACTACATTTGCATAAAAGCTCTCATTGTTCTAAAGACAATAATAATTTTGGGTAGGCCTTTTAAAAAGGGTGAGCACACTCATGCAGTAACAGAGGCAAAAAAACAGCTGCAGCTGCCCATTTTACAGTTGCATTTTTGTAGCCGTATAGCACATAGCCATAGCCACACTCACGCTACGATGTTTTCTCGCCGGAGCTGTCATTCATTAGTGTAATTTGGCTTTGGGTTTGTCTTACTGCAATAAATATTTTTTGTAAGAAGGAATTTGAAAATAGGATTATGGTGGTGGTGCAGTGGCACATGTGCTTGCACACTTAATTTTCGCATTTTGAAAATTTTACTTATTAACTTTTTTTTAAATTGTGACACTGCGCAGTACACACATCGCGCATACGTCGCCAGTTTAATTCGCGTTAGTTTGCTTATGGCTTGATCGTAGGATAAGAACAGAATTTATAAAATGTGTTCTTGGAAAGGGACGCAGTCACGTAATTGGACCGCCCAGTGATGAGTTTTTGATTCCGTCTAATATGGAGTATTTTAGGCATATCATTTTTATAGTAATTCCTATCCTGTCAATAATTGTCATTGTCATGATTAGAGAAAAAAGATTTACATTTCATCTCTTTTTAGAAATCTGGCTTTCATCATTAAAATTACAATTTTTTTCTAAGAAAGCTATCTAGATTGTTTATGGATGTCTGCTGTGGAATTGCACACCTGACTATGCCCATTTTTGAGCACGTTTGGAGTGTCACGAAGAGCATGAAATCCAGTGCTGTAGAGCGACGGCTATCGCTGTCATTTTTGCCGCGATGCCATATTTAATCAGAGCGTATTACGATTTAATGTCACTTTGTACACTTTCTAGTACTTTTTTTTACATTGAATATAAAAATTGTGCCGATTTTGGCAAGGCAATTTTAATAAAAAGGCACACCTCAGCCGTTCCTTCTAACTCTTTTAAGGTTGGGACAGTCATTATTTTATCGCCATTGCATTTGCCATTATAAAACAGTACATTAGCTCAAATTAAACCGTGTAATAGTAGTATCGTGGCAGGCTGCCCTGTTGGCGTAAGACCGATCCCATCATTAAATGGCGTTTTTCGACTGGCAGAAATTGTAATGAGTCATTTAACGCTGCTGCTGCTTTCTCTCACTCTTTTGCATTTCGATTTATCACAATAAAATAAATTGTTTTTCATTATTGTCCCGCGGATAGAAGGATGTCAGCTAGTCAGCTCTAAAATTCAAAAGCCTTTTTTGCTCCACTTCTTCTCTCCCCGTCATAATCTTTTACACAATTTTCCACATCTTAATTTAAATTTGATAATTTTGGTTGATAAACGGTTCGTTTAATAATATATTTCTATCAGCGTAAAAAATCCCTTGCGGCTACAGAGCAAATCACTTTTCTATCGTGATCTGACAAAAATAGCTCTTCCGTGTTAATAACTTGTCATCTAAGCGGAGTCTTAAGAGCTAAAAAGAAGTGTTTATGAAATAGCTGTGATGAAACTCGAGAACAACAATGCCGCGAAACGAAGCGATCTGGTTCAGGTTGAGTCATATTTTTTGCGATTGTTTTACTCCAACGAAAAAAGTGAGTCGCAAATCCAAACCGCTTTTGAGGATGAGTGACGGTGTAGCTGTTTACTCCTTGATAAGAGAGACAACACTTCTGCAGTCGCGATGATAAGGAAGTCAGCAATTATGCCACAGCAGCAGCAACTCTCGCCATCCAACAGCACGTCTCATACCCATAAAAACTGTCACTAACCTGTCAATTTTTTTCCTTGTAGGTGACAAATAATGGCGTGGCTTCGCAGATAACATCTGCCTTCCTTCTTATAGCCAAGCATGAGCATTAACTACACTAATTCGAATAAATGAGGACGGTAAATGTGATAGAAAATCAAATTAACGAAATAAAAAATTCATGGCTTGGTGGAAAAAAGTGAAAGCTTTTTTGGTCAATGTGGCAGTGGTATTAAACCAGCTATTTCATGCGTATGATTCCCCTCCCCTCTATAATTTTTAGTAGTAGGAAATATAAATTTATCTGGAAGGAGAGGAGCTGCGATGGGAAATTTATGCCGTGCCAGGTGTTACATTTCGAAATAGGAGTGGGAGAGAAGAGATTTTTTTGAAAGAGGACAGCTGTAATAAAGTTGTTGGATTTTTCAAGAAGTTACCTGCTGATGTTCGAAATGGGCGTCCGAAGTGCAGCGAAGGAGGATCAGTATGAGAAATGAGAGCGGGAAACTCGTAAACTGCAGCTAACAGCGATTTAATTTAATTCACAGGCTCAACAAAAAAATATGATTGGGGTGTAGTGGAGTGTGGTTCCTTTGAAGAAAACGATATTTCATCCATTATAAAATGGATATGGATCTTTACTGGGTCTCCGAGTGTGAAAAATGGGTTGGCTAGATAAAGAGATAAAAAACGTGAAGATGAAAGTGGAAATTGAGAGGCAGAAGAAGAGATTTAGAGAAGTTAGGGAATGAAAAGGAAAGGATTTTTTCAAAAAAGTGACCACGGTCAGGGATGAGGAATTATTTAGAAAGGTTTAAAAATAGAATGTGAGCAGCGAAAGGACTTTTGTGGCTGTGCCGTGATTTAGGACGAAAATTAAGGATGAGAATATGAAATACCAAAATACCAGCAAGAGCAAGGTTTCTCACTTCCCAGCCTTCTGAAAATGAAAACGGGAAGGATTTAGTGATTTCTATAATAATATGGCAGAAAAGGAATTTTGGGTATCCTCTTTCTGCTTCGTACATCTGGAGTCGACTTCAATTAATCATCCACTCAGATTTATAAATTATTGCCACAGGGAAAGAAATTAAAAGGAAAAATTTAGTTTACATAATTGCAACTGGCAACCAGTATCCATTATTATCCAAATTAATTTTAATTTTCATACTGCAGCTGCAAAACACTTTTCGTAGTTAATCTCGCTTTAAATTTATTTAACCCAGCAGAAGTATTCAAAGCTGTCATATGTTATGCAACCGCATTCACCCATTATTGGAGTAAGTGACCGACACCATCGAAAAAATAAATTATTGCCACAGGGAAAGAAATTAAAAGGAAAAATTTAGTTTACATAATTGCAACTGGCAACCAGTATCCCTTATCCAAATTAATTTTAATTTTCGTACTGCAGCTGCAGATGCAAAGCACTTTTCGTTGTTAATCTTCTGTTAAATTCATTTAACTCGTTCTATCTAACATAGCAGAAGTATTCAAAGCTGTCATATGTTATGCAACCGCATTCACCCATTATTGGAGTAAGTGACCGACACCATCGAAAAAATATTTGCGTTTTATGATGTGATCCACCAAACAAAAGTTTACTGTTAGTATTTCGCAATTGAAAAACAGTTATTTTTTACTCGTCAATAGATCATCATCACTTTGTAGAGGATATTGCTGCCTGTCGCTTGAGAATAGGGATGACGTTCCTCTAAAAGCAATTATGTAATAAACACTGATTGAATGATTCGACGGGATTATGTATAAAGTTAGAGAAGACACTCTTCAAATGGGCTTTCATCCTCATCAGCTTCAACAAAACTTACCTAGCTTGGTCTTGGTCCTCTTCCCTTCAAATTTACTTACTGGATGTGAGCTTGTAACGAGTGCAATATTTTTTTACTCGTACCACGAAACTCCTCCAAATCAGTGCCACTTGCAATGTGATCAATCAAACGGAATGATTGCTCGCAGATTGAAAATAGCTGGGACTGCGGAGCAGTACCTGAGCCAAAAAAAATTAAATGACCTGACTCATCATTATCATCGTCGTCGTCATCGTCGCAATTTCCAATCAGTTTTATTGCCCACCGTACCGTTTTAATTTTCCAGTTGAGTGCCGCGAGCACAACTGTCGGGTAGATGGGTGAGAATGAGAAAATCAAATAATTTTTTTGTGAACTCTGAGGTTAATTTGAAATAATGCAATTATCAAATGCACCATCACCATCATCATCACCGTATGCACTTTGCTAGTTTGTTAGTCTCGAGTAAGACTGTTAAATTATGTGGGGATCACGACTCGGATTATATGATTAGTTTAGGCACACTTCTCAAGAAGATGANTCTCGAGTAAGACTGTTAAATTATGTGGGGATCACGACTCGGATTATATGATTAGTTTAGGCACACTTCTCAAGAAGATGAGTTCACTTTTTTTGCAGGGTTTCTCACACATGAAGACAGGTTGAAAGAGGTCGGTTGCGAGATGCGGACCCATATTGCAAAGAATCTAATTTCGTCGATAATGTGCAGTAATACAGAATATGATTCACGACACAGAAAGTGCATAAAGGTGCATTTGTTGTGTAATCATAGCAGGGAATAATGAAGTGATAGTAAAAAGGCAAGGTCAGCCTTGCCACTACTAATGCTGATGACGAGTGCGAGTGCTCTCGGGTAGCCAGCTTGGTAATTTCTACTCAAGCCGCATATAGAAAGTCGAAGGATTTCTTTCTGGTCATATACAGCCAAAGCAAGGAACGCATTGCACAAAGCCTGCAGGACAATTTCCAGGAATGTTTATTACAATTGCTCCCTTCACGACTACAATATTTGATCTGACTCGACATTCGACATGAATGATAAATCTTTTTTCTGTTTTTAAAAAATACCTTTTGTAATGTTACGCATAAATTATTTTATGAGGTACATTGCAGTTGTGTAATCACACGTGTATTCGATCCTTTGAAAAGGAAAGTCGGTCTTTGAGAAAAAAAAATGCATTTTTTTGAAATGATCGCATAAGTTGCCGTGATCTTTTAAATAACGGAGCTTGTTTTTTATTATGAAAATCGACTCTTTTGTATTGTTCTTTTTTTGCCTGGCGGTGTTACAAAAAACAAAAAAAAATGCTGTGGCTGTTTTAACCTTACCTGTTTTCTGTTGACTCTTTTCACATTTTTTCTTATTTTATGGGCCAAACTGGCAACTCTTAGCTATACCCTTGCCTTTAGCTATCCATTTCGCCCAGGTTATCACCAAAACGATAGCGATAAGGGTAAACTACTGAGCCATGAATTAAGTCGTGGTTTGGTATTGCGTTCTTCTATCACAATTTTTTTATACTATTTTCATTCATAATAAGATCCATTCACTTCAAGAAAAAAAATATGTTTTTTATTCATATTTCTCTGATTACACTCTAACCGAACAGGCACGACCTCAAAGATGCGATGGGCAGATATGAATTCTTCAATAAAAATGTGTATTTTTGCATATATTTTCCCCTTCTACTTTTTTTATCATATCTTCTAAAAAAAGAAGGAACGTGCCGTTTTTGCGTTCGCTCTACTAAACAAAGAGCGAGACGGTGTGACTATTGCTTATAGCATCTAGCGACAGCAACAGTCCAAAAAAATTCTTTTATTTGCTCATTCATTCATTCACAATCGCCCTTAAATAGCGTAAATATTATTTCTCTATTTATCCGTGCAAACCAAAGAGAAAAAAAATGTTGAGGAGGCTCAACAATCGAGGAGCCCGTGCTCTTTTCCACCATCGACAATCACCGTCGGTCACCACACCACCACCTCCACCACTGCCGTCCTAAATTCTCGTGAAGTGCAGCAGCAGAAGCATCATCTCCTCTCAAATAAGTTTCGACGTTGATCAGCCGACGGTGATGATAATGTTGATGATGCCATTGCTAACCACCTTCCTATATATTTTTTTTAGTTGAAAAAGCGTTATTATTATTATGTAATTAACTTGTTGTGGTATTGTTGCGTTTTTGTCTCGTACCCAGAGAGAGCCTCCGAAAAGCAGCGGTCATAGTCGTATACGACAACGACGACGAGGAAAACCGCTAAAGGCTATGAGGCAATAAGGAATCTCACTCGCTTTTGACTTTTCTCAACCCTCTCGTGTGTTCCTCATTGTCATAGACGAGAAATAAAATAAATTGACAGTGTTTTATTTTACCTGCAGCCTGCAGCTTATATGACGCAGGGAACAGTTTTTTCTTTAAAAAAAGTGAGGCTTTCATAACAGAGAGAGTGGGAATAGGAAACGATGATGGTCTTGAATGAAGTTACGTTTACGAAGCCGTTGTCGTTGCGTGTGTAATACCAGTCATTGGTCTTTGTGAGTGAAGCCATAAAAAAATAATTCAATAATTTTGTCCAATTCGATTTGGCTTTGATGCATTTTTTGTCTTTCTCTTCTGACAGACAGCATTGCGTAGCAATCAAATGTAGAGAAGCGGCAATTCTTGCGTTTTGAATTCGAAAGGAGATAATTACCTGCACTGTCATCACTGCCTGCTTGATTGTATCACTTCGAAATAAAAAGATTTCAGATAATGATTGAAGTTTTGGTTTGGAGATGTAACATGTCATATTTCTGCACATTTTTAGTGTGTGGCATATTTGGAGTGTTGCGGGAAGAAAGGGAGAGATATGAAATGAGGAAAATCAATTTTTTGCACTTTTCAATATCCTGATGTGTATTGTACGCTTTTTATGCTCCAATTACGTGAAATGTCAAAAAGCGAAGAGCATTTTTGGGTACGTGAAAGGTCATCTGCAAATGTCACAATAAAAAACTGTTTCATAAGTCAAACATCTTGGATAAAAAATTGTTTGGATATTTACTGTTTACATTTTTGAAAACTGCGTGTTCTTTATACGGCCAAAGCACACACGACGAGACACGCGCGCACGCACAAATCGTGATTTAAATGAAAGTGGCTTTTTGTTTCAACACAGTTTATATATTTTTTTGCAAGGAGTAATCATCGCAAGAAATTACAACTGTTAAGGGGATGTGATGACGATGTAGCGGAAATAATTGTAGGAGTCATCCAAGTAATCTGGCATGTAAAAAGCAAGTGAGCTTGAGCTCTCTGATGTGTACAGAACACCACTGTCCACCACCACAACAGCAACAGCAGCCATCATTAAAGAGCAGTTGTGCCATGCCATATGAGACAAAAACTACGCAAACAAGAGTAGTGCAATTAAAAAAATATATTCGCAACTCCAACTTTCTACGGAAGACAAGTGCAGAGCAGCTTTTTCTTGTTTTTGTAGTGAAAGAACAGAGCAAATCTAAACAGATTCATGTCGCTCACTCACACACATCCAAACGAAACGTTCGCACAGGAAGTCTGCAAAAATTTATATATTAGTAGGCTACCGACACACAGCACTAATCATTTTGACAACAATTAGCGGTCTCTCTCCTTTTGACAATGATTATGGCAAAATAATTATGAAAAAGTGAATTTCAGCAATTTTTTTTTCTTGCTTGTAGTAGGACACATTATGGACTATAGTAATTAGAGTTGCGAAGAGAGCCAAAACTGTGATAAACTCTCCGATGATATGTGATCTGCTGCTTTTTAGCAGCTGCACCTAATTTAAATACAAAATTATATTTAAAAGAAAAAAATTGCATCCGGTCAGTGAAACCTACGTGGATAGCCTACCTATATGGCCAGTTGCAATATATTTTTTTAAAGTGGTAAATCTACTCCAAAATGCGCTCACATAACAGAAATCTGCACAAAAAAGACAAAATGCAATCAGATGGCATCCATGCACACTAACTAATAACGCAATATAAATTGGGCATACATGAAATGAATTTAATGACATGTGAGTGACCGCTTTGGTTTTAAGTTGTTGCGCTAAAAAGGAGACTGTTGCACTGGTTTACAGAGCGTAAAGAGCTCAGAAATTACGGCTATTGCTATTGCAGAAAAAAAAGACGTGGCATGGAAGCAACTTTTTTATTTACAGATTTTGTTGATTGTTTGCTCACAGTCAATTGTTACAACAAAATGAGTGGAGTGTTGTCCCAAGAGGAGAAATATGTATGATAAGCAGATTTACTGTTTACATATTCTTTTGGTGTCCAATCCAAGTGCAAGCTTAATGCAACCAGAGAGAGGTAATACTAGAAGCTTTGTAAAAATGGTTACGCAGCGTACACACGACAAGAGCAAAATTTAATATGACCAAATTCACAGTGTCCATATAAATGACTTTGTTATAGTCTTCGTAGTTTTTTTTGTTGTTTTCTGGCTTATTTATAAAGCTTTGCTTTAAAAAAAGCCCTTTATTATTAATGGCTGCAACGGGATCAGAGTTATAGCTTTTTTGCGTACCACACGTACCTTGACTTGTGTTCTCTTGAGTAATTTTTTCTCGAAAAAAAATATATATTCGCCTAAAAAAATTACTACAGTTCTGTTGTAATAATATAAAAAGCTAATATATATTTTGCTGTGTAGAAGAGATTTTTAGGTATCCACATCAAATTATATATACTTTTTTAATGTGTTATAACAAGTCAGATTGGATTTACCTTTTTAGATCCATTTTTCTTTATAATTGCATTTCACTTCTGAGTATATGCTCGTGTATCAGTTTTCATTAAGAGATTTTTCCATTGCAGAATAAAGTTTGCAATAATAAAAGTTGTGCATGTTTAATATGTTTGTGGCTTCTTTTTTTGCGTACCCGTCAACCCTTTTTCTCTATGTCAATGGTTGATGGTTTGGGCGATTACAAGCTCACTCCGCACAATCCACATTAGATTTTTTGCTGGTGGTGAAGCCTAAGCTATTTTAAGAAGTGAAGCTTACTTCTCTGATACGCATTTTCCTTTCGGTTTTGCAAGTATGAAAAGATTTTTGTTTGAAAATCTATTAAAATGCCCTTTTTTGGGGGTGAACACGCGTAGCAAGAAGCAGCCACAAAAATGAGTGGGAATTATGCATTCTTGTATAAAAAAAACTTATATAGATAACACAGCCGTTCGCGAAAAAAATGTGATTATAAAATATTATATTAGCACATTCCCTTTTGTGCATTTAGGCACAAGAGGAGAAACAAATAGATAACCTTGCCGTGTATTTGCACACAGAGCAGACGGCTCATTAATACTTCAATAATAATATCCTTCCAACTGTTTTTGTTTTTTTCCCTACAAAATAAATGGTCGTATGGGGGAGACTTTGCGTACAAAACTTGCGCAATCCTTCATCGTCACATTAAAACGAAAGGGATCTCAATTACCTCTACAAACATATTTTTGCAGTGCACTACACATTGAGGAGACTCTGAGACGCTAACGACAGCAAAAAATTATATATTTGCGATACCTATCGAGAGTACAATAATATTAACATAATTTCATTTTTTATAGCTGTTAGCTCTAACCAGTTCAAAAAATTATATTTTATATCTTTATCACACCAACCAAAGGCACACAAGCAGGGCTACTGACATGAGAAAACAGAGTGGAAAAAAATGCATGGGATTATGAGAGGCTAACAATTTTTTATGTTTTCATTCCATTTAATACAATTATATATTTTTCTTACACTGACAAAAGACATCGGCAGCCGTATCTACATCATTATCAACCACAAACGTCATTTCAAGTTTACTAGTACGCTATTGTAATACTAAATCCCTTTACTAACTAGGGAAGATTCCGAAGTGCCAGGGTGCTTTTCCATTCTAAGGAAGCTTTCCTAGGACAGTTTTTGAAGTAGAATACGATGGTAATCGCCAAAAGATCCAATGCGCCAGTTCAGGTGCACAAATGGGGTACTTCAGCCTTTAAAGTACATTAATTGGTTAAAACACGGATTAGGTTGGGTTTGGTTGGACTTTTTCTTTGTATGTGGGGCTTAACGTTTTCTTTCTTTCAGTCTCAGTTTCAGTCTCGTAGACTGATAAGAAATAGAGAATGAGACATCTGTATCTTATCTTATCTAATTTGCATGATGACTCGTGTTAGATTGGGTTTGGTTGGGTTTGGTTGGACTTGGTTGGACTTGGTTGGACTTGGTTGGACTTGGTTGGGTTTGGTTGGGTTTGGTTGGGTTTGGTTGGGTTTGGTTGGGTTTGGTTGGG